>BQNB010015616.1:0-72949 GCA_026074375.1 Tanacetum coccineum
ATCCCGTTTTTACCACCAAAATACCAAAAAAATTAAAAAAATTAAAAAAATTTCAAAAATAAAATAAGTGTTTTGTCACAATTTTAACTTTCCTGCTGGGTAGAATAAGAGTAAATTTTGACCCGATCGAGCGTGTTGAGCTCTAGGTTGTTCCTTAACTTTTAGGCTAAGCGTTCGCGGATATTTGCGAAGAACGAAAAATGATAGAGTTAAGTATGAGTTGGATGCTAAACAAGGATTATTTGGAAATCTTAAGAGCTCATGTATGTAATTTGTGGCCTTTTCTCCCATAAGCTCCTAACCGGATTAATAATACGTGCTATTTTTGGAATATTAAACTTAAATCAACAAATTTTATGTAGTATATAGCAAAAATTTTAGTCTTAGTTCAAACTTATACTTGAATTTTTTAAAAAGAAGTCTTCTCTATATATTAAAAAAATGATGATAAATTAGGAAAAATGATGAAAAAAGAAAAATATTATAAATATATACTGTGGGCTGATAAAAGTTTGCTGTATCTTGCCGGCTCCCAACCGATGTTACAACCTTCTAAAGAAAGCCCATAGTAGAATAATAATCCGAGACTGATAAAAGTTTGTTGCATCTTGCTGGCTCACAACCGATGTTGCAGCCTTCTAAAAGGTCGAAGATGGAGAAACGGACCTACAAGAGACGTTTAAATAAAATTTCATTCGATGCATTTTTATATATAGAGTTTTCAGTTATGGTCCCAAAATATTAAAAGAGTCATAAACATACTACACACGTTCTTTTAAACAAAAGCTTCATAATCCCAAAATATGACATAAGTTTTTATAGATAAAAGTTGCATCGAAGTTAAATAAACACAAAATCCATCTTTATTGATATCCGTCACGACTCCCATCCAAGCTTATACCTTAGGACCTGAAATCTAAACATGCTAAAGGTCAACACAACGGTTGAGTGAATT
This sequence comes from Tanacetum coccineum, assembly GCA_026074375.1. Lineage (NCBI taxonomy): Eukaryota > Viridiplantae > Streptophyta > Magnoliopsida > Asterales > Asteraceae > Tanacetum > Tanacetum coccineum. The sequence goes on from BQNB010015616.1 coordinate 956, forward strand.
CATAGGTTTATCAAGTAAGAGTGGTCACAGATTTAAGTGAATGTAGACTATGAAACATTCTGTAGTCCAAAAACATAATTATTGCACTAAGCTCATGACCCCGAAGCCTTAACTGTCTGTGCCCCAAATAAGGTAGGGTGTCTGCCAAAACAGCCTACAAGTTCCTCTAAATGTTAAATGCACCATGATCAACTTGTGACCAGAAATTCCAGGTGGGGATTGTTAGTCCCGATAGATCTATCCACAACACTAGCGCTCACTATAATAGCAATTGACGGTTCATGATATGGTAGGGACTTAGATGGCAATGTGGTAACTTAGGCAATAATATTCAGGCAATAATCTGGATAGCATACAGTTTAAAACACTTGTGTCTGTAGTAAAACAAGCATGTAATTTCACCCCGTAGAGTTTGTAAAACAGTAGATAGAATTGGGCTTAAAATCACTCGAGTTAATGATAATCTGAGTATAACAGAAAATGCGTCACGAAAATGACGGAATGCAACCTAAATCCAATATAGGTCGTATAAGTACTAAGAACATTGGGTAACTACTACCATATATCATTCTATATAGCTAATCACCATCTAATTGTTTTAGTGAAATCATATTTATAAAGTTAAAACGTTTAAAAATATACCTTGGTAAAAATGACATAACTTTCACGTTTCAAGTCCGTTTCTTGAGTTTCTTATGCCCACGCTTTCGTATTAAGACGAGTTATCAAAATTTGACATTTATATATTTTTAGTCCTCTAATGAACAGTGATTTTTACTGTTCATACCAGTTATAAACTTATTTTTATAACTTTAATTAACGTAAAACCCGTAAATGTCGTATTTTATTCGTTATAGCTCCGTTTTTAGTGTTTCTTTCGAGCACGTCTTCGTTATTGAAAGTTCTATCAATTTATTGATGTTTCCAAAATATATGTTTCTGTCATGAATAGTAAATTTTATAAAAATAGTTTTATAAAAGTATTAATTATCTTAAACTCGTGAAATTCATAACTTCTTCGTTATCGATTAGAAAATTGAATCCTAAAAATATGTACAATCTGTTAAAAATACTAAACCTTCGTTATCGATTAGAAAATTGATTTTATAAAGTTTATTTTATAAAATCTGGTTTATTAAGTAAAAAAAAAAAAAAATAAAAAAAATAAAAAAAAAAAAACGTATATTTGCCGTATCTTTTTCGTTATAAATCGGTTTTTCTTTTGAGTTTTTACCTTTTGGGAATCTTCATGTGACGTTACTATTCTTTATTAAACATAATTTAGCTGTTATAAAAAGATATAAAGGGGTTGTTTTGGTTCGTATTTTGTAACAACTAGATTATGTTTTATAAAGATAGTACGTCTCATGACGATTCCAAAAAGGTAAGAAACTCGAAAAACCAATTTATAACGAAAAAGATACGGCAAATATACGTTTTACGTTAATACCGGATTTATAAAATAAACTTATATAATCAATTTTCTTATCGATAACGAAGGTTTTAGTATTTTTAACAGATTTTACATATTTTTAGGATTCAATTTTTAATCGATAACGAAGAAGTTATGAATTTCGCGAGTTTACGATAATTAATACTTTTATAAAACTATTTTATAATAAATTTTACGATTCATTGACAGAATCATATATTTTGGAAACATCAATAGTAAATTGATAGAAACTTTCCAATAACGAAGGACAGTGCTCGATAAGAACACTAAAAACGGAGCTATAACCGTATTAAATACGATCTTTTACAGGGTTTTACGTTAAATTTTAGTTATTAAATTAGTTTATAACTGGTGTAAAGCTCAGTAATTATCACTGTTCATTAGAGGACTAAAAATATATAATGTCAAATTTGATAACTCGTCTTTATACTGAAAGAGTTGGGCTATAGTAACTCTAAGAAACGGATTGAAACGTGTTGGAAGTTATGTCATTTTTACACAAGGTATATTTTTAAACGTTTTATCTTTATAAATATGATTTCACTAAAACAATTAGATGGTGATTATCTATACAGAATGATATATGGTAGTAGTTACCCAATGTTCTTAGTACTTATACGACCTATATTGGATTTAGGTTGCATTTCGTCATTTTCGTGACGCATTTTCTGTTATACTCAGATTATCATTAACTCGAGGTGAGTTTATAGCCCCATTTCTATCTACTTGTTTTATAAACTCTACGGGGTGAAATTACATGCTTGTTTTACTACGGACACAAGTGTTTTAAACTGTATGCTATCCAGATTATTGCCTGAATATTATTGCCTAAGTTACCACATTGCCATCTAAGTCCCTACCATATCATGAACCGTCAATTGCTATTATAGTGAGCGCTAGTGTTGTGGATAGATCTATCGGGACTAACAATCCCCACTTGGAATTTCTGGTCACAAGTTGATCATGGTGTTATTTATACATTTAGAGGGATCTTGTATGCTGTTTTGGCAGACATCTGCCTTATTTGGGGCACGACAGTCTAGGCTTCGGGGTCAGGAGCTTAGGTGATTAATTATGTTTTGGACTACTGAATTTGTTCTAGTCTACTTTCACTTAAAATCTTGGTGTGGTCACTCTTTAATTGATAAAAACATATTGTATTCAAACTCATCCGTTGTAGTTTACTTTAGCATGTTTTAGATTTCGGTCCTAAGGTATATAAAGCTTGGAATGGGTAGTCGTGACGGCGGATTCAATATAGATGGTTTTTGTGTTTTATTTTTCACTTCGATGCAACTTTTATCTATAAAAATCTTATGTCATATTTTGGGTTTTATGAAGCTTTGTTTAAAAAGAACGTGTTTAAGTATTGTTTTATGACTTCTTTTAATTATTTTGGGTCCATAGCGTAAACTCTGATATTATAAAATGATCGAATGATAAATTATTTAAACGTCTCTTTTGAGGTCGTTTTTACTAGTTGCCTATAATCTTGTTTTGTTGTACTTTGACGTAGCACCCCATATTGTTACCATTCCGCTTGCTAGCAGATTTTGCGGGGTGTTACAGTCTCGGATTTATTATTTTACTATAGGGCTTTCTTTAGAAGGCTGTAACATCGGTATAAGCGGCAACGATGCAGCCAAACTTTTATCAGCCCACAGTTTATATTTATTATATTTTGTTTTTCATTTTTCATTTTTTTTTACTTTATTTCACGATATAGAGAAGTCTTCTTTTTGAAAAATTCAAGTATAAGTTTGAACTAAGGCTAAAATTTTTGCTATATACTACATAAAAATTGTTGATTTAAGTTTAATCTCCCAAAAAATAGCTCGTATTATTCATCCGGTTAGAGCTTATGGAAAAAAGCCACAATATTACATACATGAGCTCTTAATGATGTTCTCAAATTAATCCTGTTTTGCATACTAACTCACTACTAACTCTTTCGTTTTTTTCGCTCCTTCGCAAATATTCTGCGAACGCTTAGCTAAAAGTTATGAACAATCCTAGAGCTAAACGTCGGATCGGGTCAAATTTTACTCTTATTCTACCCAGCTGGAAAGTTTTATAAATTGTGACAATAAACACTTATTTTATTTTTGAAATTTTTTAATTTTTTTAATTTTTTGGTATTTGGTGGTAAAAACGGGATTACGTGAAAACAACGACTGCAGGCACAATCAAATCGAAGATCCATATAGGGAGGAACTGTGTAAAGTGGAGGAGTTGATTAGAGATAGAAGAAGGGCTGAAGCTGAGGCAATCAGGAAGACCTGGACTGATGAGATGCTGGATATATATAGAGCCTGTGTGGATGAAAAAGTGGGTAATATGGTTATGGTTTAGTTTGATGATGGCGTGAATGGTTTGATGGATGAGGAAGTCGCTGAGGAGACTCAATGGTTTGCTAAGTTCATGACAAGGGATATGGTTTCAAATGAAGTCTGATACATGATGGTCTATGCTGCAAACAAAAGGAATTTTTTATATAGCCCTAGCTTTTGCATGGGTTCTGCTAAACCAATAAAGATAATCTACTAGTTTAATCCTGTCTTTGATTAATTATAATCTACCAATAAAGATAATTGACTCTATTTCATCGAGCTTGAGTTGAGTTTTGACTTTTACAGTAGTTGCTAAACCAATGATCCCTCTAAGGGGCCGAATAGTTGTCAACAGGACCTTATAGGCTTGTACATACTATAGTCTAAAGTCCACTGTTATGGAAAAATTGCAGACTTCAAATAGACTTGTAAAAAAAATAGCAGCAAGTAAGCAAATTGCAGCATTTAACGAAGGCTAAAAAAGCTTTGTTGTAACTTATGAGGTATTTTTGGATGTAAAAGATCATACCTCCAACAAGTATCAACGAGGTTCGTGCCTTTGAATTCCCAAGAGAGAAAGTGCAATCCGCTGGTAGTTCCTGCGTAGTTTAGCAAAATAATGAAGTAAAATTGATGTTGGGGAAATATATCTATAATATCCAAAGAAGTACAACAAAATATATTCATAAATAATATATTATATAATATTTCATTATTAGAAACATTATCAGATCCACATATATATATGTAAAAGATGTAGCAACTACTTTTCAGAAGAAAACATAATTGGATCTGGGGGCTACGGGCAGGTATTTAAATGTTATATATCCTTATTATTTAAACTGAAGTGAAGTTTCACTTAAAACCAATTTACCTGAACTTGATGCCTCTTTGAGGAATAAAAGTATTGTGGGTTTATGTTACGAGCAAGGTGAACAAATGTTGTTATTGGAAGTATCAATTCCATGAACTCTAAAAGATCATCTAAAAGGTAATTTATATTTCACTATTCTTGCCCTTTCCATTGAAACTCAAAACTGACGGTTTTGATTCTTGTATATGGCATTTAAAGTAGAAGAATCAAAAAATGAGTTGACCTTGTTGTGTTGCATCTCTAACGGGTGAAATGGGCAGAATAAAATTACTAGCCATAAAAGAAATAGACGGACGGGTCAAAAGTCCTAAGTGTCTTAACTAGCAAAATAATCACTTTTCTAAATAACTGTTACATATATTGACAATATAACCCCAACCCGGCTAGTCACAACTCATGACCAGAAGTCACCCCTTATGACCATGGACCGTACAAGTTGACCACATAGTTTGCCACTAATTTCTTAATGCATATATAATTTATTTAGACTATACATATTATACTTTCAGGAAAGGCTGGAAAGAGGTATGAATTGGATGAAGAGGGCTTAAGGTATGTTGGCAGAATAATCAGATAATAAAAAGACAATAAATTGCTAAAGTTTTGGCGAATCTATTTATCTAAGCAACACTGAATCAGGCCGAATGAAAACAGCATGTCCTTACCGCTCAAAGACACATACCTTCAAAGGCGAAAGAGTAGTTCGAAAGTCTCGCCATAAGAAAAAAAGCAGACAACCCCAAAAGCCCAGTGAAAATCAAACCTTGCTCTCGAAAAACCCGTAAAACCTGTGAAAACTTAGGCCCATTCCAAAACCCCTTCACATTAACCATACCCCCTAAACCACTCTCACCCTCCATTGCCATAACATTTTGACACCTAATCACACCTAAAACCAAAACACCCATCACAACCCCAAAACATTATAACAGAGACTCCTAGTTCACGCAATTAATCCAAAGTTAATTCATCAAATTTCACAAAACATTCAAACAGCTAAACTCATAGAACTCACAAGTAATCCCAAGTCAATTTAACAAATTTCACAAAAACATCAGGACTCCTAGTTTACACAAGCCTTCCATCACGTTTTGCAAAGATATTCTATACCATGACATCCATCACACAGAAGAAAAACCATCATCTTTCCTAGGCTCATTCTAACAAATTACTGATAAAGGCGACTGGAAAGTTGCAAAAATGATTATGCAAAAAACACCTAAAAGAGGTCATATAAATTACTGATAAAGGCGACTGGAAAGCCTTTGGAAAGCCTGACCTCGTGCACCATTTTTGGGTGCCGACTGAGCGAAGTTGATAAGCTCATAACTCATAAAATAAACCAACCAAATAAATCGCTTAATCACAACTCATTACACATCATACCAACCAAATAGCACCTTCAAGTCATTTCATTCTAAGCATATCATTCATACATCAAATAACACTAATAAGGTAACGAGGATCTAATTTCTAAGATACCCACAACCTCAAACCCCTATTTTTAACAAACCCACCAGATTAAACATAAAAATAGCAACACAAAAACAAAAGAATCAAATAAAAACCCTAACCTTTTATGGCGGCTCAGATGGTGGAGGCGGCGGCGGTTGGGATGATGGTGGTCATCGGCGGCTAGATGGGGGTTGCCGGCAGCTTGGATGGTCGGGTGCCGTCAGGCGGTTGGATGGTGGGGCGGCTTGAGATCTAGGGGTGGTGGGAGGTGGGTGGGTTTGGGTTTGTGTTAGAAGATGAGGTAATGAAGTGAAATATTGGTCGAATTTATGGAAGAGCTTAGAAGAGCTTTTTAACACTTTTCTATGCAAAAAAACAAACAAAAAACGTCTGCCCGCCTGCAGACATGAGAGGTTAGAAGAGGTTAGAAGAGGGAATTTGAGAAAAACAAACAAAGCCTGAGCTTCAAATCTTCGTGTATTCTTTCGTTTTCTTCCACGACACGTACTTAGAACCTACAACAGAAAATATACTTGATTCTATACCAAAAGTTCTTATATTTAACCAATTTATATATATAAAATCATTGATAACGCATATAAAAACAAGTATAATTTGAGCGTTATCAGAGTGGTAAAGGTCACGTATGAGACATTAGGAGTTTTGGTTCAGAGGTTTCATGATCATACTGAGAAGATTCCGGTTCATCGTGTTCAGGCTATTGAGAGTGTCCAGGGGGATCAGGGACACAGGATCGTAGCGACATGACAGCAGAGTGCTGATATGTTGGAGAGGATCAGAGAGTTAGAGCGGGATAATAGAAGACTTAGAGACATAATAGATGTTACGAGTTAGAGAGTTACCCGGTCTCAGCGTAGGGAGTTGTGTGTTCAAAGGGAGATGAGACAGATTCGGCATTTTAGATTTTATAATCGCATGAGGATTGCTAGGCTTGAGGCTTGTGCTAGGAGGCATTTGGGCTACCATTCTTAGATTATTTCTTGAGTAACCTAGTGTTGACCTATAGCACCTAGTAGTAGCTAGTTATTAGGGATTTATAAATCCTATATTTTGGAACCATGTTGTAACCATTAGTATTGATTATATGAAATCTAATGATTACTATTCTATGTTTGATATTCTCGACTTAATGATATAATTTCTTTTCCTTGTTGCATATTGCATTATTACTAAACCGTGACATTATCATGAGGTTATTATGATTTTGTATTTCTGTATAATAAGACTTGTTATTTTATTCGAACCCCGTTAACAATCTCGTATCACCATGAAATTTAATCATGTTGTGTATTGTTATGTTGTAGGACAATATCGTTATGTTGTAGGACAATGCCTAACACACTATCTAGGGCATCAAGGACACGTGAAGGAGTTAACGAACAAATCAACCACCGATTAGCAGGAGGGTTAGGAGCTTCTGGTGCTGCCAGGAACCTTGAACCCCTTATAGGAGGTGAGGGTGAATGTAACACCCCCAAAAATACGACAACGCAGCGGAATACCACTTGGGGTGCTACTTCATAATACACAGCGCTAGATACAAGAGAACGACCTCTAAATGTGTCGTTTGAAAAGTAATCTCGTTGATTTAATCAAATCTGATTTGATATTACAAAATGTCCTTAATTGCATCACATTGGAAAAGCTTTGTAATTGTAAAGACTCAATGACAACTTCAGAATTTCGAGCATTATATTTTACCTCGAGTAAAAAACATGCTTAAATGTGTCAAACATTAAAAGTTGGTGACGTTCATAGTTTTTGTAAAATTAACGTTAGTTCCAATAAATGTATTGCCCAACTAGTATCATTACAGTGTCATATAAAAGGTTTAGGGACTATGACTCCCAACAGCTATCATAAAATGATTGTGTGACCATTTAAATCCTTAAACGTCTTTCCAAAATGTACGAATGATTTTTAGAAATCAATTAGCTGTAAAATATGCAAGACCATTTCTATCCCCAAATAGTCCCAAAATGTACGTATCAAAGTTGATCACATAGATCCAATGTTGTTTTGCCACTTTATTCAAGTGTGGATAAAAACATGATTACCATTAATCTAAGTGCTTGAACTGTGACCTAGACTTGTATGTATGCCACTTTATTCAGGCACAGTAAGAGTGTTTCCCAGCCGTAGGTGTTCAATCCAAGACACACGGGCACTGGATAAAAGGATATGTTTCACCGTTAACGGTGTCCCTCCAAGGACTCCCGCTGCAATAATATAGAATAATGTTTCCCCCGTTACGAAGTTACCTCCAAGGGTCACCCGGGAAAATGTGTTATATGGGATTGTTGGCCCCTTAGGCGCCAATCGCAATCGTTCATCCGACATGGTATTACGTTCGTTCCCGGTGTATAGTAGTCACCGAACGGGGATTGTCAATCCCTCAAAATAGATCTATCTTATAACATTCGCGCTCCCCTCCATGTGATTTCAGTTCATGCAACATAAGATAATCCGTAGATCATAAAGTTTATAGTATGCGTTTACGTTCAAATGTAAACCACAGTATTGTATCTTCCTCGCGAGATATATAAAACAAGTATTTAATCCAACAGGTAATTCACCAAGTAAATGCGTTTTAAACATGTATGCAGACGGGTGGAAATGTGCAGTATCGAGTTTAAAATTCAAAATCACGTTAATTGAGTTTGTAAACAAGCATGTTCTCACCCAAAATATATGTATAAACATGTAAAGCGTGGGGGCTATGAAACTAACCTTGTGTTGAAGAACGATTGATAGATAGGCATCTAATTTCACATTGATGAAGAAGAGCAGATTGACAGATAGCATCTATTATGAACAAATACGAACGAAAGACGAAGCTGCTCGTTCAAGAAGTTGCTAGCTAATCTTAACGGCTATGTCCTAGCTAGGATAATGAAATTTCGGCGTTTCCCTGATGGATAGTCACCATTATCACGTACGTTGAATTAAAAGATTCAGTTTTAAAGATTTAATGTTGTAATGGTTTGGTGGTTGGTTAAATAAATAGATTTAAAATATATGCAAAGTGTGTAATATATATTCTTTATATATTACATAGGAACAATAACCCTTATATAATTCCAATCGTGAATTATATAACAAAGACAGTCAATCCAAATATTACTGAAAAGTATATAATACCTTGCAGGTATTATATCATAAGTGTGGGTAAATAATTTAAACCAGTTAGTTTGACCCTACTGAAAAGACTTTGAATAAAAGTATACCCATGTCTTAATGTTATGAATCAACAAACCATGTTTGTAAAGTTTATAACCATTATAAAATATAAAATAATATTTTATAAATTATCTTTCGTTTCTTCGACGGGTCGTGTCTAAAATAGTTCGTCTCATTGTAAACGTATAGTTTTCGTTCGTTTATCTGGTTACTGTATAATACCATTTTATCGGTTTCTGAAATAATATAAACTCTAGTAAAACATTACTAAGTATAAAACTTCTATAAATTTCGTCATGACATTTCCATTTATAAATCGTTTTCCATATTTATAAAGTCTAACGTTTTTCCCACTTAATCAATGAAATCAATATTGCAAACCCCCACGTGTTTTAAATATATAAACATATATATTTATATCAACCGAACATAATAATAATTATTACATTTATTTAACCATTTTAAACCACCAATATATATATCCAGTTTCATGTTTATTAAACCTTAAGTTGTATTTATTCACCGTTTATCATGAACCAAACGTACCCTTTTTATTGTTTCGCTAACCCAAACACACTCCTTGTGTGTTCCTATCCAAGCCAAACGTACCCCTTGCTGTGCCCGCTGTCCCAAACACCCCTTTGGTCATATTTACACAGCCGAACGCACCCTTTGTGGGTGGGCTGTTAAGCCAAACGCACCCTTGTGCGTGGTTTCATTAAACAAACGCACCCTCTTTGATGGAAGTACAAGCCAAACGCAGCCCTTGCTGCGGGTGTGAAAGCCAAACGCACCCTAATGGTATTTACAGCAGCCAAACGCACTCATGTGCATGGCTGCTGTTAAGCCAAACGCCCCTATCGGCGAACAACCAAACCAATCGCACCCGCGGCTGTGACAGTATCAAATGCACCCTACGGCTGTGAACCCACAGCCCGACACCCTCCCCGGCTGTCCCACAGCCACACCCAAGCAAACGCACCCTTCTCGGTGTTATAAACTCCAAGCGCACCCTAATCTATGAGACAACACCAAACACCCCTATGCCTATGTTATATCATAAACCCAACGCACCCTTGGCGCGTGTATAACAAAACCAAACGCACCCGTGGTGCAAGTGGCAGAACCAAACGCTCCCTCATGGTGTCGAGACTAAACAAGCGCAACCTATAGCTGCTGACCCGGACCCACACGCACCCTTTGTGGTGGCTGACCGGCGAAACAAACACCCTTGGTGTTACAACAAAAGCCAAACGCAACCTTGGTGAAATCTTTAAACCAACGGCACCCTTTTGTGAAAACCACACGCACCCGGCTGTGAACCACAACAACCCGAACGCACCCAGGTTTTACTATAACCCAACCGCACCCTTTTGCGGTGGTGCGACACAAACCAGCCGCACCCTCGTGGAGTCTCGATGAAAATGATGGTGGTGATAAGGGTGAGGTTGTTGCGATGATGATGGGACGAGGGGTGCGGCGGCTGTGGTGGAGGTTGATGATGATGAAAGTGATAACCTTAACCCGAACCCACCTCTTTTGTTCATAACCAGCCCAACCCAACCTGCTGCTAAACCCGAACCAAAACGCACCCTTTTGTGCTTATAAGAAAACCACACGCACCCTTCTCTTGTTTATAACAACCAACGCACCCTTGCGGTGGTTCACGGCTGACCCACGACGAACGCACCCTTTTCGGGTGATGTCGAAAATGATGGTGGTGGTGATATGGTGATGGTGTTGGTTGTGGTGGCGTGGCTGTGGGGTTGGTGGCAGTGGTGGGGTGGCGCGTGAAGGAGAGTGATGGTGGGGATCGGATAGATCCGGTAGTGAGGAAACATATTGGTTTGGATGGTCGGAAAAGTCACGGAATCTTTTACGGTGACGGAGGTTGGTGTCGGCTGTAGTCCTGTTCCGGTGGCCGGATATTCATGAGGGAGAGAGAGATTAGTGAGAGTGTGTGTATAAGTGTGAGATGGAAATGAAATTATAAGTTATAAAACTTATATATATATATTAAATGTGGCAAGTTTTAATAGATGAGGGACCTAAAGTGTAACATTTTTGGTAAAGTTTTTATAAAAACGGTTCGGGACTCATTTGAGCGGCTTAACGGATGATTCAACGCACGAAACTTGCGCCATTGTTTTTCAAATCATTTTTCCGATAAAAATGAGTATTCGCATGATAGTATTTCATAAATATTTTATAACATTTAATAAAATATCCGTTATTCATTTTATGAACCGGTTTCGCTCCGTCCGAAATAAAAATGGATTTCAACTCGAGTATTCGCGTTACCCACAACGCTTTTAATTAAAAATGATGACTAATTTATTTAATATTTTTATTAAATAAATATTGATAATTAAATAAATACTGTGTGTCCGCGTTGTATATTGTTCGAAAAATGTTTGCGGTGCTGTTTTAGCCCTTTTCGGCTAGTTTCCAGGTCTCGGGCAAAACTGAAAAGTTGTCAGGAATGTCATTCCACATCAAATTGCTTTAGAGTCCGAGTCGTGAAAACGTGATTTAGATGATCGTTCTTATAAGTCAAGCCAGACCCAAAAAGTCAAAAGATTGAATCGTCATTCAAACATTCGAAAATTCTCGGATGTTACAGTACCTACCCCTTAAAGAAATCTCGTCCCGAGATTAAATTTGTGTTATCCGATTGTGTGACCAAGGAAGGACTTAAGGTTAACTATACTCGTCCTAAACAAGACGCTGATAACTTTATTCAGCAAAATTCGGTGTTTCTATACTTCTCAATCTACCAAACATTTTGGCTAGGTTTGTCCAGGAATATTATCAGCAAAATGGGTATTCTCAATATATCATCACAGATCTTATGTACTGGTATAACACCGCGTTTTATAGGGAAAGCCTCATTATAGTGAAACTTCAAGAAGAAGGTGTAATCGCGTGAGTATGTTTGTATAAGTTTCTAAATGTCCGAGGACGGAGTCTCGTTTCTACTATTTGTAATGTTTCGTTATGGGGGGAAAAAATTTTTTTCCAAACATCAAACGTGGCTTATGTTAGTCAGTACCCAACTACTTGGCTGTCTAGGATGTATCGCGACCTAAGTCTTCCTACTAGTGGCCCGAAATGAATAGTCCAACTATCTGTTTCGTCGATAGGTGTTTATCTCGTTTAAGGGGAGTTGCATAACCTAATTAGATAGTTGTGTCAGCCAGGGACAGCTTCCATCTGGTCCTAACAGCAGGTTACGCGACCATAACAATACTATAACAAATGGTGATGGGATACAGAGGGTGAGGACCCTCCGAGAAAACGATATCCCCAGAATAAAGTTCAATGAATAAGGGGAGCTCGCGAGAGAGCTTATGCGATAGACGGCGGATTATGGTACTCAGTCGCTAGTTTAAGGACGAATCAACTCCAGTAACTCAAGTGTGTAACAAGTCTGTTAGTTCCACGAACAGTTCGTGATCGCGAGGATTAGCAACAACAAAAGTAATAACTTAAGAATGTGATAAGGTAGTTCCAAGTGAGGCCTTAAGATTCTGCTGAGTGGCAAGACACGATTGTGTCTCTAGACCCTTTTAACGGATTCTGATGATTATCGATTTCAGGTTCATACTCGTGTCATATCGGATACCATTAAGCCCACTCATTTATAATTTCTTATTTACATAAAGAAGCGTCCAAATTTATGTAAGTAAGAAATGATAAACTTATGGTTCGGTGATTTATAATTTATTTATTTAACTGAAGAGGCGTCCCAATCCTTAATAAAAAGTTTTTAATCATCCTCATTAGAATTACCGATGCATTACGCGTACTCTCTACCTTCAAGTATGGTTGATCATGACGGATTGCATGTGTTCTAATGAGTATGGGACGAGTGTTTAAAACTCGTCTTGGGAGATGGGGAGTAAAACTGCCAGGCGAGATCAACATAGAGATCAAGGTAGTTACGAGTACTTCGGTTTTTTTAAAGTGTAAATAAGATAAGGGGCCTTATAAACGGGTTAAACATTGCAATTATCGTATCAATCTCCTATTACAAGTCCCTCCCATGCATGACTTGTAATACTCAGTTTCCACATAAATCCATGTAAAACAGAACTGTAAACGGGTTTTGTTTAAAATAGGCAATTATCATATCAATCCTTATTATTACAATCCCCGCCATACAAGAGTGTAATACTTAGATTTATATATAATTCCATGTAAACAGAACTGTGGCGGGTTTTGCTTACATAGCAATTATCATATCAATCCTTATATTACAAGTCCCGCCCATGTAAAGACTTGTAACACTTAGATTCGTACATAATTCCATGTAAACAAAAAATATAACGGTTCTCCCGCTGTAATACAATATAGTATAATTGCCTTAGAAGAAAAAAAATAATTATCCTTAGAGACCATTGTTTAACTTACCGATGTTGCGAACGAAAATAAAACCCAATTGTGCACTCACAATGTCTAAGAAGTAAAATGAGACCATTGTATAACTCACAATGTCTGACGAGTAGAATGAGACCATTGTGCAACTCACAATGTTTAAGAAGTAAGATGAGACCATTGTATAACTCACAATGTCTGGGTATAATTGAGACCATTGTGCAAACGCACAGTTTAAGAGGAAAGTAAGATGCGGAGCCATTGTACTAACTCACAATGTTCATGAGTATATTTTTTTTTTTTTTTTTTTTATTTTGAAGACCATTGTGCAACTCACATGTTAAGCAGTAAGATGAGACCATTGTATAACTCACAATGTACTGAGGGTATAATTGAGACCATGTGCCAACTCACAATGTTAAGAAGTAAGATGAGAACCATTGTATAATCACATGTTCTGACGAGTACGAATGAGACCATTGTGCAATCTCACAATGTATTATGAAAACGATCGGGTTTTTTATTTAATAACTCTTTTATAAATAAACGTGCAATGCACGCGAAAGATGTAAGCATATATATTACATATATGTATGTCATGTAAGCACTTAAGGTAACAAGTAACCTAAGCACGTAAGCGAGTAAGCAAGTAAGCAGGTAGTGTGTATGCACTTTGAAAATGTTTGTTGTGATGCAATGTTTATAAACACGGGTTATAGTCTACGGGTAAATATTGCAAACCTAGTTCTCTATAACCAGGGCTCTGATACCAATCTGTAACACCCCAAAATTACAAACAACGAGCGGAATACCCTTGGGGTGCTACGCTACTTATATTACACAGCGCTAGATACAAGTAGATCGACCTTCTTAAATGTGTCGTTTGAAAGTAATCTCGTTGATTTATCAAAAATCTGATATTTGATATAACAAATGTCCCATAATTGCATCACAATGTAAAAAGCTTTTGAATGTAAAGATCCAATGCACTTCAAGAAATCCGAGATATAATCTTACCTGAGAAAAACATGCTTAAATGTGTAACACTTAAGTTTGGGTGAGTTCATAGGTTTCTGTAAATACAAACGTTAGTTCCAATAAATGTATCTGCCCACTGTATCATTACAGTGTCATATAAAAACGTTTAATGACTACTGTCTCCCTACAGTATCATAAAATAATTGTGTGACCATTTAAATCCTTAAATGTCCTTCCAAAATGTATGTGTGATTTTTAGAAATCAATTAGCTGTAAAATATGCAAGACCATTTCTATCCCCAAATAGTCCCAAAATGTACGTGTCAAAGTTGGATCACAAATATCCAAAATATGTATTGCCACTTTATTCAAGTGTGTATAAAACCATGATTACCATTACTCTAAGTTCATGAACTGTGACGTAGACTGGTATGTATGCCACTTTATTCAAGGCACAGTAAGAGTGTACCCATCGTAGGTGTTCCCTCCAAGAACACCCGGGCAATGATAAAAGGATATGTTCCCCCGTTACCGGTGTCCCCTCCAAGGACACCCGGGCAATAATAAAAGAATATGTTTCCCCCGTTACCGGCGTCCCCTCCAAGGACACCCGGGCAAATGTGTATATGTGATTGTTGGCCCCCTTAGGCGCCAATCCCAATCGTAATCCGACATGGTATAACGTTCGTTCCCGGTGATAGCTAGTCACCCGAACGGGGATTGTCAATCCCAAATAGATCTATCTTATGCATTCGCGCTCACCCATCCAAGGGATTTTCAGTTCATGCAACATAGCCTATCCGTTATAATAAAAAGATATTGTAAGCGTTTTCGGTTCAAAAAGTAAACCAAGTATTGTATCTCCTCGCGAGATATTTAAATGAGTAAGTAAACCAAACAGGTAATCAACCATGTAAATGCGTTTGTAAACATGTATGCAGACAAGTTGAAAATGAGCACGTAACGAGTTTAAATCAAACACGTAATTGAATTTGTAACAAGCATGTTCTCACCCCAAAATATATGTAAAACATGTAAAACGTGGGGCTATGAACTCACCTTGATGTTGAAGAACGATTGATAGGTAGGCATCTAATTCACATTGATGATGAAGAGCGATTGACAAATAGGCATCTAATATGCACAATACGAACGGAAGACGAAGCTGGCTTCGATAAGGAGTTGCAGCTAATTTAACGGCTAGGGTCCTTGCCTAGGATAATGAATGGGTTTCCTTGATGGATAGTCACCTCAAACACGAAAAAGACTTTGAATAAAAGTATACCCATGTCTTAATGTTATGAATCAACAAACCATGTTTGTAAAGTTTGTAACCATTATAAAATATAAAATAATATTTTATAAATTATCTTTCGTTTCTTCGACGGGTCGTGTCTAAAATAGTTCGTCTCATTGTAAAAGTATAGTTTTCGTTCGTTTATCCGGTTACTGTATAATACAATTTATTATATAATTTAGTCCCTTTTTATCGGTTTCTGAAATAATAGAAACTCTAGTAAAACATTACTAAGTATAAAACTTCTATAAATTTCGCCATGACATTTCCATTTATAAATCGTTTTCCATATTTATAAAGTCTAACGTTTTTCCCACTTAATCAATGAAATCAATATTGCAAACCCCCACGTGTTTTAAATATATAAACATATATATTTATATCAACCGAACAATAATAATAATTATTACATTTATTTAACCATTTTAAACCACCAATGTATATATCCAGTTTCATGTTTATTAAACCTTAAGTTGTATTTACTCACCGTTTATCATGAACCAAACGTACTCTTTTTATTGTTTCGCTAACCCAAACACACTCCTTGTGTGTTCCTATCCAAGCCAAACGTACCCCTTGCTGTGCCCGCTGTCCCAAACGCCCCTTTTGTCATATTTACACAGCCAAACGCACCCCTTGTGGGTGGGCTGTTAAGCCAAACGCACCCTTGTGCGTGGTTTCATTGAACAAACGCACCCCCTTTGATGGAGGTACAAGCCAAACGCAGCCCTTGCTGCGGGTGTGAAAGCCAAACGCGCCCTAATGGTATTTACAGCAGCCAAACGCACTCATGTGCATGGCTGCTGTTAAGCCAAACGCCCCTATCGGCGAACAACCCAACCAACGCCCCTTTGGGGCTGCTGTCCACCGAACCAAACGCACCCGAGGTGCTGCCAAACCAACCAAACGCACTCTCTTGTGCGGCTGTCAACAACCTAACGCACCTTAACCGTGGTTGCAAAACCAAACAGCCCCTCGGCTGTTAACCTACAACCAAATGCCCCTAGGGCTGTAACACAAACCAGCCGCGCCCTTATGGTGCCCTAATACAAACCAAACGCGCCCTAGGTGGGGCTGTCACAGCCAAACACACCCTTACTGATTAATAACTAAACAAAACGCACCCTCGCATGGTGGCTGACCCGTACCCCAACCCACCCCCCGGTGGCTGTTAGCAAACAACCGCACCCTTGCGGTGCAAAATGCAAAACCAACACGCACCCTTTGGTGCTGAGATCAACCAAACGCACCCAAGGTGGCGCGGCTAAGAACCACAAAAATGAACCCGCCCTTATGGTGGCGGCTGTAGCTAAACCACCGAAACAAACACGCCCTTCGTGGCGGCTAGCAAACCCACGCGCACCCTTTTCTTAAACAAACCCAACGCACCCTCGAGGTGTTGCGAACCCACAAACCAAACGAACACCCCTTGGTGTTATAACCATAACCCGAACCCTTTTTGCTTACAACCCAAACCATACGCACCCTTGTTGCTGTGAAGGCCCAACGAAACAAACACCCTCGGCTGTCCCCGGCTGTTGACAGCCAACCCGACACCCCCATGGTGGCGATAGTCCACCGAAACAACACCCCTTGTCTGTTGTTAACCAACCACGCGCACCCTTCGTTTATATAACAAAACCACACGCACCCTTGCGGTTCGTGGTTGTGGTGGTGTTATGGTGATACCGTGGTGATGATGATGATGAGATGATGACAGTGGTGGTTTCGGTGGGTGAGTGGTGGTGGTGGTCGCGCGTGGAAGAGAGTGAGTAGGTGGATCGGATAGATCGGTAAATAAGGAGCCTTTTTGGTCTTCGCCGGAAAATATTTTCCGGCGGTGGTTGGTGGTGGTCGCCGGCGTCGGAGGGTGGCCGGATAATTGAGGGAGAGAGAGAGGAGGGAGATGAGTGAAAGTGGTGTGTGTGTGTTATTAGATGTATGAAATGAAAAAGATATATATAATTTTATATATATATTAAAACTTTAAATCAAAAGTGTCAAGTTGAAATAGTCCAGGGTTCGTTTTGTAACTTTTTAGTAAAACTTCGATACTTATCGGTTCGGGACTCGTTTGAAGGACTTAACGGATGATTCAACTCTTGAAACTTGCGCCATTGTTTTCCGAATCATTTTTCTGATATAAATGAGTATTTACTTGATAATGTTTCATAAATATTTTATAACATTTAATAAAATATCTGTTATTCATTTTGTGAACCGGTTTCGTCTTGTCCGAAATAAAATTGGATTTCAACTCGAGTATTCGCGTTATCCGCAACGCTTTTAATTTAAAATGATGACTAATTTATTTAATATTTTTATTAAATAAATACTGATAATTAAAAACAAATTTAATTGTTTTTGTGTGTCCGCGTTGTATATTGTTCGAAAAATGTTTGCGGTGCTGTTTTAGCCCTTTTCGGCTCGTTTCCAGGTCTCGGGCAAAACTGAAAAGTTGTCAGGAATGTCGTTTCGCATCGAATTGCTTTAGGGTCCGAGCCGTGAAAACGTGATTTAGATGGTTGTTCTTGTAAGTCAAACCAGACCTAAAAGTCAAAGGGCTAAAATAGTTATCTTAAAAATCCGAAAATTCTCGGATGTCACAGTACCTACCCCTTAAAGAAATCTCGTCCCGAGATTAAATTTGTGTTATCCGCTTAGTGTGTCTAAGAAAAGACTTAAGATTTACTAAACCAGTTGAACATGACGCTGATAACTTTATTCAGCAATATCTGGTGTTTCGACACCTCTTAATATACCTAAATTTCGGCTAGGTTGACCAGGATATCCAATCCATTAGAATAGGTATCTTAGGGAAACATCGTTTCAAGGTTTATAATTGGTATAAACGCTTTATGAAGAAAGCCTCTTAATAGTGAACACATCAAAGGAGAAAGTGTAGTCGCGTGGTTATGTCTATATAAAGTCATAAATGTCTTAAGGCAGAGTCTCGTTTCTGCTATCTGTAATGTTTGATGATTCACATCAACGTGGCTTATGGATGTAAGTACTCAGTTCCAACTTTATTTGGCCAGTAAGTACTTTTAGGTATAATGACTTAAATTGGTATACTGTTTGCCTGCAATGAGTAATTCAACTGAATACTACATCGACATATGCTTATCTTGTTTAAGGTAGGTTTCATCACCTAGTTGATAGAGTTTGTACGATCTGGGACCACTCCAGGACCCAACAACAGCAACCATAACGATGATAACTATAACAAACGGTGATGGGATGCAGAGGGTGAGGACCCTCCGAGAAACAATATCCCCAGAATAAAGTTCAGTAAATGAGAGGAGCTCGGTGAAGAGAAGAGAGCTTATGCCAATAACGGCGGATTATGATTTACAGTCGTTAGTTCGATGAATCAGCTCAATTAGCTCACAGTGTTGTAACAAGCCTGTTTTTTTTTTTTTAGTTCCTCATGAATAGTTCGTGGTCGCGGAGGATAGCAACGACAATGTAATAACTTAAGAACTGTGATACAGGTAGCTCCAAAGTGAGGCCTACGTTCTGTCGAGTGGTGTACACGATTGTGTTCTCTAGACCCTTATTTAACTGTTCTGGGATTTTCAATGTTAGGTTCATTACCGTGGTCATATCGGATAACATTAAGCCCCTCATTTTAATTCATCTATCTGCATAAAGAAGAGTCCTAATTTATTAAATCATCAATTGATAAAAACTATGGTTCGGTGATTTATAATTTATTTATTTTCAACTGAAAAGGTCGTCCCAAATCCTTTCAATTAAACAGATCATAACTCATCCTACTTAATAATTCCCTGGTGCAATACGCGTACTCTCATAAACTTTCAATGTGATAAGCATGATAGACGATTGCATGTGTTCTAATGGGTTAGGAAGAGATGTGTTCAAAACTATGTTCTTTGGAAGCTGGGAGTTTAAAATTGCGGCGTGATTCAACATAGAGTTAAAGATAGGTAGTGCGTACCTGGTTAGAGTAAACCCAGGGTAAATAGTTCTCGATGGAACCGTCAAAATAGCAATTATCATTATAAATCCATCATATTACAAGTCCGCTATCAAGACTTGTAATACATAGATTCTATACATAATCCATGTAACCAAAAAAAAAAAATTTATAACGGCTTCGTTGTAATACAATATAGTATAAAGATATGAAGAATTTAATGTGTCCTTAGAGACCATTGTTTAACTTACAATGTCCGAGGGACGAAATGAAACATTGTGGCAAACTCACACTGTCTAGGAAGTAAAATGAGACCATTTTATAACTTCACAATGTCTAGATAGCAAGATGAGACCATTGTATAACTCATCAATGGCTAAAAACAGCAGATGTGACCATTGTTTAGTATATAAAATATATATTTATTAATTATAACTTTCAAATGTTTGACGAGTAGGATGAGGACCATTGCTAATAACTCACAAAAGTCTTAAAATATATTCTGGTTATTTATTATTAATTCTATATAAATAAGCGTACGACATACGCGAATGGAATGAAGCATCTATTATCTTTTTATTTATATGTATGTCACGTTCAAGCATTTATGCAGCAGTAACGTAAGCACATAAGCATAATAGTAGGTGTATGCACTTGGAAAATGTTGGTTGTGTGCAATGTTTGAGGGAAGAAACGACTATAGTTAGGGTAAAAAATTGCAACCTAGTTTATCTATTAGCCAGTGCTCGGATACCATTCTGTAACACCCCCAAAAATACAACAATGCAGCCGGAATACCTCTTGGGGTGCTACTCATAATTACTACAGCGCTAGATAAAGAGAATACGACCTTCCTAAATGTGTCGTTTGTAAAACAATTCTCGTTGATTTAATCAAAATCTGAATTATATATACATTGTCTATAATTGCATCACAATGAAAAGTTGAATGTTATAGACTCCAATGCACTCTAAAAAATCCGAGAATATATTTCCCTGAGAAAAACATGCTTTATAAAAGGTCAAACATAAAGTTGTGAGTCATAGGTTTTGGGTTAATACAAACGTTAGTTCCAATAAATGTATCTCCCACTGTATCATTACAGGTCATATTAAAACGTTTAGTGACTACTGTCTCCCTACGGTATCATATAGTAATTGGTGTGACCATTTAAATCCGTTAAAGGTACCTTCCAAATGTATGTGTGGTGATTTTTAGAAAATCAATTAGCTGTAAATAAACTATGCTGCAAGACCATTTCTTCCCCAAATAGTCCCAAAAATTGTACGTGTACAAAGATTGGATCACAAATATCCAAAAATATGTATTGCACTTTATTCAAGTGATGTATAAAAAAACCATGATTACATTACTCTAAGTTCATGAACTGTGACGTAGACTGGTATGTATGCCACTTTATTCAGGCACAGTAAAGGGTACCCCTAGTAGGTGTTCCCTCAAGACACACCCGGGCGATAAATACAAGAAAATGTTCCCGTTACCGGTGTCCCCTCAAGAACCTCCGGGGCAATAATTAAAGACATATGCGTTTCCCCGTTTTACCGGTTGTCCCTCAAGGACACCCGTGGAAATATTATGTATATGTGATTGTGGAACCCCGAGGCGCCAATCCAATCGATAATCCGACTGGTTTTATAACGTTCGTACCCGGTGGATAGCTAGTCACCCGAACGGGGATTGTCATCCCAAATAGATTCAATTCTTATATCATTCCGCTCACCCTCCAAGTGATTTACAGTTCTGCAACCTAAGTATCCATAATCATAAAAGTATACGAATGCGTTTTTCGTTCAAAAAGTTACCCAGTCTTGTATCTCTTCGCAAGATATTAAATGAGTATGAAAAAACCAAAACCGAGTAATCAACATGTAAATGCGTTTGTAAACATTGTATGCAGACGAGTTGAACACTGAGCCCCACACGTAACGATGTTTAAATCAAACACGTAATGAATTTAACAAGCATGTTCTCACCCCATTTATATGTAAAACATGTAAAACATGGGGCTATGAACTCACCTTGATGTTGAAGAACGATTGATAGGTAGGCATCTAATTGACCTTGATGATGAAGAATGATTGACAGATAGGCATCTAATATGCACAATACGAACGGAAGACGAAGCTGCCTGACCGTGAAGATGCAGCTTAACTTAACGGCTAAGTCTCACTAGCCTAGGATAATGTGTTTGGGTTTCCCGGTGATTTGTTATGTCAACGCGACACGTTGATAAAAGATTTAGATTTAATCTTTGAAATGGTTTGGTGGTTGGTTAAATAAATAAATTTAGAATATTCCCAAAGTGTGTAATATATATACTTTATATATTACATATGAAAAATAACCCTTATATAATTCTTACCGTGAATTATATCATAAAAACGATCAACCCGAAGATTTATGAAAAATATATAATAATTTGCAAGTATTATATAAAATGTGTGAATAAATAATTAAACCCTAATTATTACGACAGCAATTCAATTGGTAACAGACTTTGAATAAAAGCAGACAAATGTCTTAATGTTATAAATTAAACAACCGATGTTTGTAACCGTTCACAACCATTATAAAATATAAATTAATATTTTATAAATTATGTTTCGTTTCTTTGACAAGTCGTATCTAAAACAATCGTCTTAATGTACAAATATAGTTTTCGTCGTCTGTCAAGGTTATAGTATTGTTATATTTTAATATCTTTTAAAATTTAAACTTTATAGTCTCTTTATCGGTTTATAAACATAATATAATCTTTTTGTAAAACATTTACTAAATATAAAAGTTTATGTACAACTTTGCATGAACTTTCCCGTATATAATCGGTTTCCATTTTCGTAAAACTCGTCATTTTCCTTTAAATCAATATACATATATATTGTGATTTTCTGCGTTTCCAATATCTCAAATGTCCGCGTTTCCTAGATATAACATATATATATATCGTTATATCTAATTTAAATCAATTAATAAATATTATATTTATTTAACCGATTATAACCACCAATAAATATTTGTCCGGTTTTAATATTTATAAAAACCTTTCGTTATTTTTATTTTGTTGTTTTGATATATATAAACCAAACGAAACCTTATGTCGTGATTCTGCTATTCCAAGCGCTCCCTACGGTTTTTCTGCTAAACCAAAACAAACAACCCATTTTGTTATCTTTCTAAATAACCCACCTGCACCCTATGTCATTTTCTGTTCCATCCAAACGTGCCCTAGTCGTTTATAATTACAACCAAACGCACCCTTTCGGGTTCACATAACCAAACGAACACCCCTAGTTTTTAACAAGCCAAACGAACACCCCTAGTTGTATACAAAAACCAACACGCCCCGGCTGTGAACCACAACAACCAACCGAACCCTTTGTTTCTAACTAAAACCAAACGCACCTGATGCTTATAAAAACATAAACCCAATGCAAACCAACGACACCCTCTCCCTTAAGGCGGTGGCTGCCACCCACAGCAAACCCGAGTGGAAAGGCTGCTCCGTCTAAAACAAACACACCTTGTTGCTATAACCTACACTAACACGCCTCTGCGGCTGTTTTTGAACACAAAACCAACGCACCTTTCCGGCTTGGAGAACATAACAAATCACGCCCATATGTGTATCCGCAAAACCCAACCCAACGTATCCTACCTCTCTGGCTGGTGACCACAACATTCCACACGGAACACCCTTTTTCCCCCTCCCCTCGGCTGGTCCCCGGCTGTCCCACAGCCTAAACCCGAAGCCAACCACCCTAGCGGGTGTTATACGTATAACCTTAACCCGAACAAACAAACACCCCTTCGTCGGTGGTGTTTTACTTCGATCCAAACACCCCTAAACACCCCCTCGGTGGTGTTATTATACAGAACAAAATGACACTCTTTTTATACCACCCGCAACCCCACGGTGGCTGTGTAGGTGGCGTGGTTTTCGGTGGTGATGATAGTGGTTATTAGGATGTGATGGTGAGATGGGTGCTATGATGAAGTTGATGTTGGGGTTCGGTGTAGTGTTTCGGTGGCAGAGAGAGGCGTTGCGTTGCGCGTGGTGGTGGTGACAGTGGGGCGGTGGTAGTGGCGAGTGGCGGCGCGTGGATATAATGAATGGATAGATCGGCTCACGAGGAGCACTCTTGAAGTCGCCGGAAAAATCCCGCCGGAAAAGTTTTCCGGCGGCGGCGGAGTGGTGGTGGCCGGAATCCGGCGGCGGCGCCGGTGGTGGGGCGGTGGCCGGATAAAGTGAGGAAGAGGGAGAGTTTATATATTGTGTGTGTATATATTGAGATGATAAATGAAAAAAAAAGAGATAGAAATATATATATAATTAGAATGTGACAAGTTAGGATAGTTGAGGGGTTAAAAGTGTAACATTTTCGTATACTTTTTCATCAAAGCGATTCGGGACTAATTTGAGCGACTTAACGGACGATTCAAATCTCGAAACTTGCGCCATTGTTTTGTTCGATATTCATTTTTCTGATTAAAAATGGAGGTATTCACCTCTTGATAGTATTTCATAAATATTTTATAACATTTAATAAAATATCTGTTATTCATTTTTGTGAACCGGTTTCGTCTTGTCCGAAATAAAATTGGATTTCAACTCGAGTATTCGCGTTATCCGCAACGCTTTTAATTAAAATGATGACCAATTTATTTAATATTTTTATTAAATAAATACTGATAATTAAAAACAAATTTAATTGTTTTTGTGTGTCCGCGTTGTATATTGTTCGAAAAATGTTTGCGGTGCTGTTTTAGCCCTTTTTGGCTCGTTTCCAGGTCTCGGGCAAAACTGAAAAGTTGTCAGGAATGTCGTTTCACATCGAATTGCTTTAGGGTCCGAGCCGTGAAAACGTGATTTAGATGGTTGTTCTTGTAAGTCAAGCCAGACCCTAAAAGTCAAAAGGTAAAATCGTCATTCGAAATTTCGAAAATTCTCGGATGTTACAGTGAACAAGAAGAAATAAGTAGAAATAGAGGAAATGGAAATGGAGGAAGTGGAAATGGAGTAAATGGAAATAGAGAAAATGGAAATGGAGTAAATGGAAATGGAGGAAATGGAAATGGAGGAGTGAATGGAAATGGTAATGATAATGAAGGAGGAAATGGCTATAACTACGGAGGATTTATGCCTGCTCGTACATATGTGGAAGGAGACAAATCAAATAAGTCCACGTGGCTTGGTAAATTATATCTTCAATTCATTTGATCAACGAACGAAAATGCTGTGTACATATGAAGCTTCAAGGGAGTACACATGTCATTTAAATAGCGGCTGGATCCAGCTACTTTCTTTTCATGATCCGATGGAGATAAATAATGAGCAATGATTGGCTAATTATCAACCAATGATGGGACTGGAATTTACAAATCTAACCCTCTCTCACCCTTTATAACAACTCGCTCCACTCTCTTTTCAGTAGCGAGGAATTGTTTTAGTTATAGTTTAATGTTGCTTTATTTTAGCTTATTTTAGATTTGTTATAGCTTATTTCAGTTTTGTTGCTTATTGTACTAGCTTATTTCATAAGCTTATTCTGATGATGTAATAGAGAATGTTTGAAGTTGATTAAAGATCTTGGTTTGCTATTTGTTTTGCTTATTTGTTCATTTCAATTTCTTTTGTTAGCTTATTAAATAAGCTGTGATTTCGAGCTTATTTTCACGGCTTATTTTTATCAAAAGCTTTTAAAAGTTTAGAAAATGACTCCTATAAGCCTTTAAAGCTTATTCGAATCATTCTCTATAGTTTTTAAATACTTTTCGAATTAATAAGCTCGAAAGTAGCTTATTGGTGTGCTTGTTTCGTCTTTGTTTGAATAGAAGCTCATAATTTCTGATAAAATAAGCTTCTAAATAGCTTGTTGCACTTCAATTGAGCTTATATTGTTAGCCGAGTTTCGTTGGCTTATTTGTTTATTCGAATTGAGAAAATTAGTTGTCTAAGTGCTTTTAAATTCCTATATGATGTTTTCAACTTGCTTATTAGTGCTTATTAGTTCTGTTTAAATGCTTGATTAGTCTAGTTTATCGTTTTAATGTTAGATTTCGTTTTAGCTTAATAAACCTCTCTAAGTTTCGAAGAATAAAAGCTAATTTCTAGTAGCTTATTAAACTTTTGTGCTTATTGAGTTAATTTGTGATTTTTTTATGTGCTTAAAATCAATTTCGGCTAGATAGCTTAATAGTTTTAATCTCGATTGATGAAAATTCATTTTGGCTTATTACTACTCGTTTTAGCTTATTAGTGCTTTTGACATCAATTTTTTTTCACTCATTGCTTATTCGTGTTTGGCTTAGTCATTCATTAAACAAGTTTTCGTAAGTCTACGGTTCAGTAGTTTAGTCGAATCTGTTAGTTGAGCTTATTATAGTTACTTAAGTTGTTAAGCAAATTAATGAAACTAGTTCATACGATTGACTGGGACTCATTTGATTTATTTGGGCCGCGTTTTGTTTAATTTGGGCCTCACTAGTTGTGTAAATTTGGGTTGGGCATGTTTAATAAAAATTGGGCTTTTTCTAGTTGATTAAGGATTAAGAATAAGAATATATAAAGTGTTAATTTGTGAATGAAGTTAACAGTTAATATTTTGTTTTGTTTTACTTTTTGGTACCGGTCAACTCACGAGGCGTGGAGCTTTAAGGGTTTATTTAGCTAGACCGAATTTGATTATTTGTTTTAGCTAAATAAATCGGGTGGTATTCGTTTAATTGTGAGTCTTCAATTCGGTTCAATTTTCTATCCTTTTTCAATTCATTAGTGTAGATTTATTTAGCTTGAATTTAATATGTTTGCTTATTTGATTAATATGAGTAGTGAGTAGTTTTATTAGTGCTTGTTAAGTGATATTTGTGAATTGGGAATTAATTATGGATTTATAAAAGGTTTAGAGATTAATAATTTTAAGGATTATTTAGATTTGTAAGTTGATTGTTTAAAGGGCAAAATCCGGAGAATGATCAAATTACACATCTAGTAATTATTTTTTTTTCAAGAGATCGTTTTCAAAATAAACAAACGTTGTGAGAAAATTATATTTTTTAAGGATTATAATTCGTTAATAAACCTAAATCCACACTTAAGGAACATCTCACGTCACTTAGCAAGCATATTAGTCATTTATATATTTTAGATCAATTTTAGTATAATCTTGTAGTTTTAAATCTTAGAATTAATTTTAGTTAAATTTCTAATATAAAAATAATTTAAAGCCAAAACCAAAAACTTGAATGACGATCAAGCTCGATTTACAACTTGAACGTAGATTTCCATTCACCTCTCACCGAGGAAAACGATACACGTGTTGATTACTTATTATTCTTTCCTAAGAATAATTTGTATGATACTTAGCTTAAGTATACGTATATGTATTTCTATAAGTATATATATTATATATCGGAGGGTTTATTTGATAAACGCGTGTTGAACAACGAGCAAACATCAAAATGGCGCCGCTGCCGGGGAGAGGTGTAGCGATTTTTACGGGATTGTTCGTATTCGAGCCTTGAAGATCCTTTCTTCGGAAAGTTTATTTTCATTCTTATAAAAAATATAAAAATCGAAAAATATTTTCTTTCTATTTTATTCTTCTTTTATAAAAATATTAACATAATCCAAAAATATTTTTATTTTCATTTAATATTATCTTTATAAAAAATTTCAAAAATATTCTCCTTTATCCTCTTACTTCATTTAATTCTTATTTTCTTTATCCTCTTATCCGTTTAATTCTTCGACATGTCTTCGTATAACCATTTTGGTTGCTCGTGGTGTGGAGGTCCGTTTAATGGTGGAAACTGTACGGGCTGTAGCAGTGTAGGATCCGGAAATGAGTTTGTCTATGACCCAAATCCTTATTCTTATAATGACACACCTCCCGATTTTTCTTACCCACCTCCACAACCCTCGACATACTCTTGTGATTTTTGTGGTAACAATCATTACTATGGTTCCGATTGTACATCACGAGTCCCGCTTGTCTATGAGCAGGAACCGTGCTACACTCAAAACTTTAGTGATAATTATTATCCACAAAATTCACCGAGTTTTCCACAACAATATCTTTGCTGTAAAAACTGTGGGGGTCCTCATGAAACTTTTCAATGTCAACCGATTAATCAAACTTACTATGAACCTAACCCATATTGTGATTCTTTTGGTCTTGACCAAATTCAACCCCGGTAATTTTCTACCGTTCAACTTCTTGAAATCGAGAGGATTAATAAAGAGGAGAGTTTTAAAAAGAAAGACATGAGTATAGAAGAAATAATGAGTGAGAAGCGGTTGATTGATGACGAAATTAAAGATATCACGAATGATTTGAGTTATAAAAGATTTCGAGGTGAGAAGATTGATGATGAATATGAAAGAGATTGTGAGATTTAAAATTTAATACAACTCTTTTGCTGTGGTAAGATTTATATGGTTGGACATTGGAGATGCGGAAAAAGGAGCGCGTTTTAATGGAAGAAAAGTATCTTGCTGCTTCACAACGTATTAAATCTATTAATGAGTGAGGAAGTGTTGCAAGCTAGAGAAAACCTAATGAAATCTATACAAACCTTTCTGAATAAGTTTAGTCGTATACCTTTTGGAGAAATACCAAAGGTTTTATTGGTAGCTTGGGAGAGATTTTCTGAAATTAAGCATGCGTTTACGGACAAGCAATATCAACAAGAGGATATTCAAGAATTGATGCGTAAACTCCTTGAAGATGTACGAAATATAAGTGAGGAGCTGGCAGAGTATATTAATAGTCCGAGTTGGAATCGTCCTACCTTCTATGATAATGATGAGTACACTATTATATATAGAAAGCCTAAAGCAATCACACCTAACTTACCAACCGAAGAACCCGAGGACTCTCTAATCATGGGGGACGAGCATCTTAGCACTATTCCTGAAAAGGAATCGGACGAATTCATAAAGTCTAGTGTTGAGGACCTTGTTCCAATCCCAAGTGAGTCCGAGGATACTTCCGATAATGAAAGTGAGTGTGATGTGCTCGTTTGTGATGATTCTTCTCCTCTTGACGTTTCAGAGGATAATCCCGTGATCTTTTCTAATCCTCTTTTCGATTCTAATGAAGATTTTACCTCTAGTGATGACGAGTCACTTTCTGAGGAGGACGTTCCGAAGGAAACTTTTAAGATTTATTCGAATCCTCTTTTTGAATTTGATGATGATTTCACCTCTAGTGACGTAAATCCTCTCTTTAATGAGGTTTTAGAGGACGTCGAGAGCGAGGACTCGTTTGATTCTAAACTTGCTGAACCGACTTTGCTTATCTCACCTCTTTCCGATGCTAATAAGGATGAGTGTTTCGATCCAGGGGGCGATGAGATCGATGCTTTTCTAGATCTTGATATTTCTACGGAAATTGAGAACGATTTTCACGACTCGGAGGGAGACATTATCTTTCTTGAAAAATTACTTATTAATAACACTTTCCCCAATCTCCCTTCCGAGGTATTTTTAGATCATGACCCAAGAAGCTTAAAGGATGAACCTAATTTTGTTGATATGGTCCAAGTTTTCGACCCCGGGATTCATGAGAAAAGTTTTTCTCCGACATTTGTGAAGTTAACCTTTGAGGATCGCCATTATTTTCCCATCACATTTGTTATCCGAATATTTCTTCCTTATCTCACTTATTCGGTGGATTCTTCTTTTCTTCTCTCCTCCGGGAGTGAGGATACTATTTTTGACCCCGACATCTCCACTTTTCATTTTTCTTCTCTTAAGCCGGTGGCATATGAAAATCCGATGGTGATTTTTCTATTCTTCTGTTTCTGCCCCAAGGACAAAGGAATTCGGGGAGAGTCAAGCTAGAGACTCGCACAAAAACAAGCGCTTCTCGGGAGGCAACCCGTGTCTTTTCTTCTTTCTATTTTCTTGATTAATAAGTGAGTGTGTTATTTTATAGCCCAAGTGTGGGGGCGTGCTTCTTTCTATGGTATGTGGTATTGTTTTTGCAGGATTCCTTAAGATCATGAAGACCCGTGCTTGTTTTCAATCCTCCAATCATCCGGTCTTCGATCTTCTGCTAATTTTAGCCTCCTCAATCCTGATCTTATATTTGTTTCCCCTTTCACACTTGGAATTTTTTGCATTTGCCTTTTTCATTCCTAAGTGTGGGGGTAAAACCCGATATTTTTGAACATTGAGGCCAATGTTCCATTCTAAGTGTGGGGGGGATTTCTATCGAAATGTGATCTTACCTGTGCCTTGCTGTGTCCCTCGCAACCCCGTTTTGGCCAAAATTTTAAATTTTTAAGTCTTAATATCTAGTTTATTGTTCATATCTAAAAAAAAATTTGCGTGTAGAAAAATATAAATAGTTAGTTGGATAAAAAAAATAATAAGTGTTTTGACACGAATGTAGGCTTTCCGTTGGTGAGAACGAAAAGTAAATTTTGACCCGACCGGTTTTATATCTTAGCTTTTCTCCTTAACATATATAGATTGAAATTGCTAATCTTTTATACAAGGAGCTATAAAACGCAAGTCTAGCTTAAAAAAGTCAAGACTTTGCAAGTTCCCATAATTGATTTTAAATATGCGAAGATCGATTTATTAGAATTAAGATTGTTGCCAGTCTATGTGACTTGTTAAAGTGCCGATCTTAATTCGTTAGGCTAAGTATTCACGAGTTTCTTTCTTAGAAATTTTAAATTGTGAAGAACAAGAGATGATAGAGTAGAGTATAAGTTTTGATGCTAAACATAGAATAGTTGGGTTTCTTTAAGGCTTATGAGTGTTAATTGTGGCTTTTTCTTCCATTAGCTTGTTTCACCGTTATATAATTGTTAAATAAATAAAGTTGCTTTAGGTTTTTGCGATTCTTAGTTTAGATCCTTTCGTAGAGATACCTTCTGGTGAAAGTATGGTACACATCGAGGTTTTGTCAATTGGTATGTGTGTAATTACACATACCTTTTACCTAATAAAACGACCCTAAATGACCAAAAACGCACATAGAATGCCATAAATATGCTTGTTTTTGTGTTTGTACTGTGCAGGTACCGGATATTCACTAAAGGACGAAAAACGAAGCCAAACCGGACAAAACCGAGCACGGATTTGAAAAGAGCGCGAAAAACCGAGGCCAAAGGTGCAAAAGGATAAAAAACGGAGCTAAAACAGACATTTCCGGATCGACTCGACAACGTTTGTGCATTTAATGAAGTCAAGACGAAGTCAAAGTCAACCCCGGGATATGGCGTTGGAAAGGGCATCGAAAACCGAACCCGAAAACCTAATTGTCAAAAGTGGGCCCACCCGTACCCACCTAGTGGGCCCGGATCAGCCCACTTATACAAACCCTTTTTATATAAGCCTAAAACCCTTTTTCTAAAACACCCGGCCCAACATCATGGCCCAATACCCCTTTAACACTGTTAACCCTAAACCCCATATATCCTTACACCGTTAATCCCTAATAGACTAACGCTGTTAGTCCAAAAGGACTAACGGTGCAACACTCACAAAACTACAGGGACCTACTATGAAGGAAACAAGGACGAATCATGCAATAGACATATATAGGTTCAGGGGCTCAAATTGCCAATCACCAAAAGTTTTACCCTGTTTTACCCTGAGTCAAATTTACCCGCCAAGGGGTTACTGTTTATCCCCTTCACACAATTCGTGTGTGTTAACCCTGCAACAAGAAGACAAGACCCCTCACACCACTCCAAAACTTCATAAATAACCTTATCCCACCACACAAAACACCAAAGTCCAGCTTGGCAATCCTCTACACCCTAATTCGACAAGAGAACAAGACAAGTGAATAAAGGGTTGAGATTAATCTACTTGGGCAGCACTCATAATTAAGGGTTAGGATTGAGTTTGGTTTCTCCTCACGCAAGAAACACAACAAACACACAATGAAGACCTCAGCAGCATATAAAAGAAAGAAGACAGAGAAAATGAGAGAATATATAGGATGTAGGAGTAGTTTTTAATTTAGTGTAGTTTTAATTTATGTCTTAAATTATGTCTTAAAATTCTGTCTTTTACATTCAAGCATTTGTAATCTTTTTAATGAAATTGAAGTTTTAAAGTTTTTTTATGAAAAAATTGTCCATTTTCTTTATTTTATAACTGCATCTGAAAATCTTTGGTTATATAAGTGTTATTTTTTTGTTAATTTTGTCTTATTTAATGCTTACTGTTCTTTGATAACTGGTTCTTGCCTTTAAAATAGCTTAACTAAGTTTTTAAAATGTTTTTATTGATGTTTAAAGGGGTGTTTGGGATAGTGGGTCTTTCGGGTCATTAACCTGGCATAATGGCTTTTTGGTCAACTAATCACTTTAGCATATGCTTACTTATGTCAACGTAAAAGTGTTATTTTAAGTTTCAAGTCCTTTGCTTGTTTTAAGCTTTTTCTAAAAGAATGTTTAAATCTGTTGGCCCAATATTAGTGTTAAGGTGTTTGTTTGATCGAGCTCTTTTTAACAGCTTTTAAGAGCTGTTTTTGTGTTCTTTTGAGTGTATGAATGCAGTAGGATATTCTCTTTCAAAGTACTTTTATTTTGCCATTGTCTTTCAAAATTTTGTTAAGTCACTTTTTCACTTTTTTAGTTGCTATGTTAGGTTTGTTACAAGTGTTTGTAGAATCTGAAATTGGGAGATTAGTCTTTGAATTGTGGTTTTACTTCTATGTTAATTATTTTTAAGTTTAAGCTTATTTGCTCAGCTAATTCATGGCTGCAAATGGAGTTTTTGCCGTTTCAATCAAACTAGAAATAATCAGTATGCATGTAGTCGTATGAAGCCTTTTCCTTAGTTCTTTTTTCTTGCTATTTGTTGTCAAAACATCTACGCTTTTTGCTTTACTTGTCGTTTTATGTGCCCACTTTAGTGTTTTTAGGTTTCTAAGCCTTATCTTTTTAGATTGCTAGCTTATTTTTTAAGCTAAAAATGCCCCTTAAGGCTGCCTTGCTTCTATTTTTTGAATTTGACCTTTTGATATTTAGTTTTCTGTTTACTTTTTTTCTTTGCTTAATTTTGTTTGAGCTTAGCTTATTAGTGTAGAGTATTTGATTTTTGCTTTTCTAGGTTTTGCGTTTGGCTTATTTGACTAGATTTGCTCAGATAAGCTCGATTTTAAGTTTTGTGACAAATAGTAGAATCTGTCCTTTTTTTTAAGTGCTTATTTCCCTGGCTTATTTTGATTAATTGCTTATTAGGTGTAGGTTGATACTTGTTTTAGCTTATTTCTCTTTATGCTTGCTTATTGTGTGTTAAAAAGCTCAACAGTTTAGCCATTTAGTTATTTAAAGTGAAAAAATCAAGTCTGTCAAGTTTTCAGCTTATTGGTTGTGCTTATTGTTAATCTCTAAAGCTTATTAAGAGTAGGGCATTATCTGTTTTTGCTTATCTACTTTTCCATTTGCTTAATTGTTCTTTTAAAGCCAAATAAGTTAGATTTATAGTGCCTTTGTTAATTTTAAGCATTCTGTCTGTTTTTAAAAGCTTTTTTTCAGCTTATTTACAATGTTTCATAAAAAGTTGTAGCTGAGTAAAAAGCTTATTTTCATGTGTGCTTTAAGTTTGTGTAAAAAGAATTAAAAAAAATGTTTTTTACAAAAAGGGAAGGCATGGGGGTCGAACCCATGACCTCCCCCTTTCACAACAAACGTCCCACACAACACACTCATTAACCAGTAGCGCCAGTAGGGCCATCTGGTTTAATGTTGCACAATTAAATTCTTATAGGCATTTTGGCCTAATAAGCTTATTCGAGCTTTTTAGCTTATTTCTCAGCTTTTTCGTTAAGCACTTTTCCAGTTTTTAATTTTCATAGGATCTTTATAGTATAATGCACTTTCCATGAATTTTTCAAAATTTTTTATAATCATTTAATATTTTTTATCATTTATTTTCCTTTAAACTGTTTTTTAATTATAATAAATTAAATAAAAATCAAAAAAATATTTTTCTTTTTTAGAAAATTTTATTTTATCATTTTGCACTTAGGAAAAATAGAAAAACTTTCGTAGGGTCATTTTTGCAAAATTTTAATTTTTAAAGAACGGGTTTCGGGCCCGGTTCTCGTTTTCTCGTTTTAAGCTTAATTTACTTCCGTTTTTGGTCTAGTTTTCTTTGTTCTTACTTTTTAGTCACTTAGGGCTTATTAAAAGTTAAAAAATCATTTTAGGATTAAATTTCGATAATTTAGGTTTTTAAGTCACATTCGTTTTTAATTTACGTTCTCGTTTTCGTGTTTTAAGTTTAATTGCCTTAATTTTCATGTTCCCGTAGACTTAGGATTTCATTTTTATGCCTAATTTATGCTTCCCGTAGAATCTTAAGTTGTTCATTTGCCTTTTTATGCTTTCCCGTAGTTTTAGGTTTAAATTCCCGTTTTCGCGTTTTTCTTAAATTGCTTTTGTTTAGGGTTTTCTTTTATTCGTTTTTGCATATTATTCGTAGTTTTAGAAAATCAAACCCATTATATCTTTGATTATTCAAGCATCCAAGAGTCAAACCAATAACGTAACCGTCAATTTCACGCCTCGTCGGGATAAACGACCCGGGTCCGGTTTTAAACTTTGTGGATAACGGAGTGAGAAACCGATACTTCCGGTAATACTATACTATATATTTGATATAATTAACCCTAAAAAGTTGATTATCATTTTGGCGCCGCTGCCGGGGAGGTGTGTTGCGACAATATCGTTACGGTTTGACGATTAGTGACTTGAAGACCCTTCCTCGTGAAGTTATTGTTTTAGGCAGGATAGACCTACCATAGCGATGGAGGACCTTTATGGATTTGTCGATATGGTTGATGTCCCTCCTTAGTTGTTCGGACGTTAGAGGGAGTAGGACTAGGGCATTACAGGATACATGAGATGATCTTGTAGGAGCATCGCTGAAGATTGCATCCGGACCACGTAGAGGGGATAATTAGAGGGTTACGATTTGCTACCATTGTTGAGGAGGAGATACCGCATGTATGGTATTAATGGTGGATGCTAAGTTGACCGGTCTTCAATGAGAGGGCCGAGTCAACTTGTTTGTATAGGGTATAGGCATGTTTTCGTCGTTTGTGTAAATGATAGAGAGATGAGGTAAGATGGTCGTGAGGCTTTGGGGGGCTATCCATGGCATGCTATCGATTATGCAACGCTCAGATGTTATGTATTACGTACTACGGTAGTGGCGCATAGTGCATTGATTTCAGAGTTACAGTCAGCAGATCACATGAGACAGAGGGTGATTTCAGAGTTGTTGGCATCAGACCACAAGAGACAGGTTCAGTTGACTAAGACATTGAGGTTGCTGAAAGGACTACAGACACAGATGGTCGAGTTTCAGAGGCAGCATGGACCCGCAAAAGGTCCGACACAGCATGATGCACCAGGAGAGGCTGGTAGCAGTTCCTATGCCCTGTGTTTTCAAGTCATTGACGACGTCGATAAATCTACTATTTTTTTTAGTGTCGTACGCGTTTGCTTGTAATTTCATGTATTAAGTAAAATCGCGTAAGCTAAAAATTAGCGTTCAATGTAAACGGGCATCAAACAATTAAGCGTTTACATCAATCAAGTATTAAATAATTATTTTGAGAATAATTATGATCCTTGTTCATTTTATTTTTATCGGATACGTAAATTATATACGTTTCGCGATAAATTGCGTTTAGGCATACCTGAAACCACCAAAACTTTTCTACGCTTCATACAAATACCCTCATTTATACCCAAATACATAAAACATACAATTAAGTTTATATCATATATATCTCATAATGACGAATATGAGAGCAAATGATACAAGAAATAGCAAAAAATCTTGCAATAGTCTTATGTATCTGCAATAACTAATAAATTCTCATGTTTCCTTGACCACTTTTCCTTAAGACCCTCATTTGTGTCCCCTTTTGACTACAAGTCTTCCATAAGACCCTCCCATTGTCTAAGACTCTTATGTACATACTTTGACTAGTTTTATGAGTATATAATACATATAAGACTAGTGCAAGTATCAAACACTTACCACTTTCTATTTTTTCTAAGTGCTAAACACACTCTTTTCCCTCATATACTCCCCTCCTACCACGGCAAGGAATAGCACCAACACAAAAACTTTTAAACATGTTAAATGGATAACTTACTTATGATTATGATTTTTAACACTTTTACATATGATATGTTATTGTTAATATCATGATAAAATGGACATAGAAGTATTGTACCATGTTGATTTAGTGTAGAAATGGTTATATACAAAATTAGGGTTTTTAAAGTTAATTAAGGAAAGTTATGATTTTATGTGAAGTTATGAACTTGTGATCTTGGACTAATGGACAAATTATGGATCTTGGACTATATAATATATATGACATAAGTATATTATGAGTTATAAAGAAATTGTGGTATTTTAAATTGTTAAAAAGTATGTATAAAACAAGTATATAATTAATTATATAAAAGACACAAAAGGGGCTGTTTGGATTTCGAATTTCTAACAGTGGGTTTGACATTTTATAAAAATAATACGTCTCATGACGATTCCAAAAAGATAAGAAACTCAAAAAACGGATTAATAACGAAAAAGATACGCTAATTACGAGTTATACGTTAATTAAACGGATTTATAAAATAACTTTTATAAAAATTATACAAAACAGAAAGTTTGGTATTTTTAACAGATTATACATATTTTTAGGATTCCAAAACAATAAGAAACGTAATTTTTCGATTAAAAACGAAGAAGTTATGAATTACGCAAGTTTATATACTTAAAATGTATAAAAATATTATTATAAAACTATTTTTATAAAAAGTTACTGTTCATGACAGAAACATTAATTTTTGTAACCTCATAAATATATAGAAATTTCAATTACGAGAACGTGTTCGAAAGAATCGCTAAAAACGGAGCCATAACGAATAAAATACGACGTTTACGGGTTTTACGATAACTAAAACTATAAAAATAACTTTATAACTGGTGTGAACAGTAAAAATTACTGTTCTTCAGGGGACTAAAAATATGAAAATGTCAATTATTGATAACTCGACTTAATACGAAAACGTGGACGTAAGAAACGCGAGAAACGGGTTTAAAACGGGAAAGTTATGCTAGTTTTACTAAAATGATAAAGTTAGGTCATTTTTGCTAAAGGTGTATTTATAAATGTTTTTACTTTATAAATATGATTTCAAGAAAACGATTAGACGGTGATGAAGCTATATAGATTTATATGTGGTTATCAAAGTACTATATTACTAGGGAGTTTCATAATGAGGCCTCTTCGGAGTGGCGTATGGACGAGTTGTTGGATTTACGATTTAAAGTGTCCTAGCTCCTCATACGTCACTACATGACCTATTAAATTATGATAGCCGGAACGATAGTATGATGTAACTAACATAGATGTTAGTTAATCAAAGCGATTAGTGCTTATACGACCTATGTAAATTTAGGTTGCATTCGATCATTTACGTGACGTGCTATCTGTGATATTTGGATTATCAGTACTCGAGGTGAGTTCATAGCCCCACATTTTTACGATTTCAATGATTTATAACCTTGGGGTGGAAACATGCTTTGTTTTATAAATTGGACGCAAGTGTATATTTTATATTGCTTACGTGTTTGCCTAAGTAGCGATAACCCAAGTTGAGCCTATTATCATGAACTGTCAATTGCATAGATGTAGTTGTGAATTACATTATGTGAGCGCGAATGTTATGAATAGATCTATTTGGGATTGACCTCCCCGTTCGGGTGATTAGCTATCACCGGGAACGAACGTTATAGCATGTCGGATTCGGGATGTTTAGGGTTGAACATCTGATCGGGCAG
Source organism: Tanacetum coccineum (assembly GCA_026074375.1). Classification (NCBI taxonomy): domain Eukaryota; kingdom Viridiplantae; phylum Streptophyta; class Magnoliopsida; order Asterales; family Asteraceae; genus Tanacetum; species Tanacetum coccineum. The sequence continues at coordinate 38,724 of BQNB010015616.1, forward strand.
AATAGCAATATTTATTATTGCGAATATAATTGTCGAGCTTCAGTGTCATGAGCTTAGGAAAACGTAATCGGATTTTTGTGATGTTGGCATTGTTGCATTTATCACAGGGAAAAGTCTTGCGGTCCTACCTATTATATTTACTAACCATGAATTCACAACATTTTTGTTGACGTTTTAAAGCAATGTTTTCAGGTGGTCAATAGGCACGAGTGCAAGGATACATTGGTGGTTTTGATTTGGATATCATGCATTAAAGATTTTGTCGCATTACATTTTGTATAACTGTTATGGGCTAGAAATCTTTGTATTTTAAACAAGTGGACAAGTGAAGCTTCGGCTTATGTAACAAATACTTTGTTAATTCCAATGTATCAGTTTTAAACGACTTTTTGGTCGTTCTATATACATCTTGTGTTATTGATCTATGAAGTAACACGCCCCGGACCCTTATTCCGCTGCGACCCAATTTGGGGGTGTTACAAATTGGTATCAAGAGCCAAGGTTATAGAGTGAAAGGTAATGTTTTCTGGGACTATAACCATTTTTAAACATTTGTATTCTATAAAATGGGGGTTTTACGAGGGACCACACTTAGTTGTTGCATTAGTAGTTGGACTTAGATGATCATAATTGCTATACTGGTTATAATATATTACGTTCTATTACAATTAGAGCCTTCTATATTTACTCTTATAAGTTTATTTCTGCTGGTCCAGTAGTCATGTCAGTTGATTCCGAGTGTACCTATACTTCTGTTATCACTCTGAGGCACGATCATAGAGTATCCCATCTGAGGATCCTTACGAGGAGGCTGCCAGACAGTTACTATGAGCTGGCACCACGTTCTTAAAGTATGTACCTGATCCCATAGAGCTGGAGGATCATGTACAGTGTACATTCCTGAGCCTGAGCACCCTAGGACAGTGCAGCTGAGGATGAGGCACCTATAGAGGCATACATTACTGAGGTTGCTTCTGCACCTCCACCACCACCATCCTTTTTACCCTCACTTATCCGACCCCCACGTACTAGAGAAGCCATGGCTCAGATGAGAGCTGTAGCACCATTCCAACTATCAGCCACTACTTCCATCCGGGGACCCACATTGGTACCCTATACCACTTCTTGCACCATCCATAGCCGCTGAGCTGATATTACTGAGTGGACACGCCGCGGAAGAGGCTACTACTTATGCTCCTAGACCTAGTGTAGGTTGGGGGAGTTCTGTTGATACTGCTGCGAGATAGCCAGGACCATATGCCCGTAGGGTCGATTGCAGTTCTGTAGACACTGTGGAGACTAGGGTCCGAGATACTGAGAGGAGGATGATGGCCGCCTTAGAGGTGGTCAACTTGAGGGTCAGTTACCAGGTAGATGTTCGCAGTAGAGAGAGTTCAGAGTTTTACTCACGACATCACGATGCCCAGAAGGATCGTGCAGCTGTGAGAGCTGAGATTGAGGTATTGAGGAGAGAGAGACTTGCTTACGAGCAAGAGAGTATTCAGACCCGTCAGGACTTGGCTAGATCTGAGGCTTACAGCAGGGCATTAGAGGCACGGGTTACAGTGTTAGAGACTCAGGCGCGTCGCCACGAGTGGCAGCGTCAGGACGCGGATGATCGCGCGACGAGGCATATCATGCGTATTCAGGCTTTGGAGGCTGGAGCACACGATGACACCTTAGAGGATACTGGTAGTAGTGCCTAGGGTTACTTTTCTACCATATTGTAGCTATACTATATAGCCTGCTAAGTTTTTATGGGTTACTCCCAGCTAGCAGGCGGTATAGATCTTTTGTTTTGATTAGCTATCCGGTATGGATCTTTTGTCTTTTGTTTAGCTATGTTGTATAGCCTACTAAGTATTACGGGTAACTCTCGGCTAGTAGGGCTCTAGGTTGATTTTCATTTTGTAACCTAGCGATAGGGAATCATTGTGTACCAAACAGATCATGTATATTTCCAGATTATATATGGAATATAAAATATGGATGTATTATGTTATGTCGATCTTGTGTTGGTTGTATGTTTCACTGTGTGATGTGATCTTATTTTATTTATGATGCATATGTTATGTCACGTTATGATTGTATTAAAATCTAACGGGTATTGTATTTTCTTGTGATTGAAGAAAATGGCACCAAAACGAACCACAAGGTCAACACCAGTCACACCAACCCCAAATGCACAACACCACAACTGTTATGATGCACAACTTCAGGCCCTTAATTGACCAAGGCGTTGTTTTCTGCAATGGCTGAAGCAGAAGCAAGTAGAGTTAGGAATGGCTATAACAGCAATGGTTCAGGACCAAGGCCAGCACAAGCTATTCGCGAATGCTCTTATTCAGAATTCCTGAAATGCAAACCTTTGGACTTTAAAGGCACTGAGGGAGTCGTCGGACTCACTCGATGGTTTGAGAAAATGGAGTCTGTGTTTAGCATTAGCAATTGCACAGCATCTTGTCAAGTCAAATTTGCGACTTGCACTCTACAAGACGATGCTCTTACATGGTGGAATGCCCATGTTAAGACCACTACTCCCGAAGCAGCTCATGCCATGCCATGGGCAACACTGAAGAAAATGATGACTGATAAATACTGCCCGAGGGGTGAGATCAAGAAGATTAAGACTGAGATGTGGAATCTTAAGGTTAAGGGCACCGATGTGGTGGCCTACAATCGACAATTTCAGTAACTAGCATTGATGTGTGCCAGGATGTTCCCAGAAGAGGTAGACAAGATTGAAAAGTATATCGGTGGGCTATGCCGATATGATACTTGGCAGTGGTAAAAGCATCAAAGCGAAAACATGCAAGAGGGCTATAGAAGTTTACAACTGGAGTTGATGGATGAGAAGGGACATGCCTATGCTGAACGTCAGGCAGAAAAGAAAAGAAAGTATGATGATTCTTTCAAGAACAATCAAAAACCAACAACAGTAGAATAAGAGGCGAAATAGGCCAGGCCTACTACAGGACTAATAGTGCCAGGTAACCATACGCGGGTCTAAACCTCTGTGTTCCAAGTGTTAAATTAAATCCTGAAGGTCTTGTCACCTAGGTTGCAATAACTGCAAAAAGGTTGGCTCATTGGCCAAGGATTGTAGAAGCCGACCTGCAAATGCTAACAACAACAACCGCAACAACAACAACAATAATCAGAAGGGAAATGGTTGCTATGAGTGCGGAGCTCAAGGACACTTTAAAAGAAACTGCCCAAAACTAAAAAACAATGACCGTGGTAATCAAGCTGGGAATGACAGGGCTCCAGCGAAGGTGTATGTGGTTGGAAATGCGGGGGAAAACCCAGACAACGTCGTTGCGGGTACGTTCCTTCTAAACAACCGCTATGCTTATATCTTATTTGATACGGGTGCCGATAGGAGTTTTGTGTCTACTGCATTTAGCTCCCAAATTGACATCACGCCATCTACCACTATTATGATGTCGAACTAGCTGACGGGAGAATAATTAGGTTAAACACTATCCTTAGTGGTTGCACATTAAACTTCCTAAACCACCCATTCAACATAAACTTAATGCCTGTAGAACTTGGTAGTTTCGATGCTATAATCGGTATGGATTGGTTGGCGAAGTACCAAGCGGTCATTGTGTGTGCCGAGAAGATTGTTCGCATCCCCTGGAGAAATGAAACCTTAATCATACACGGTGATGGAAGTAACCAGGGAAATGTGACACGATTAAACATCATTTCGTGCACTAAAATTGCAGAGTACTGCAAAAAAGGAATTTCCTATCTTTTTGGCACATGTCACTGCAAAGGAGGTTGAAGACAAGTCGGAGAAGAAGTGACTTAAGGACGTGCCAATAGTTCGAGACTTTCCTGAAGTATTTCCTGAGGACTTGCCGGGTCTTCCTCCGACTCGACAAAGTGGAGTTTCAAATTGGATTTTGGTACCTGGTGTTTGCACCTGTAGCACGTTGTACCTTATCGATGGCGCCTTCCGAAAGAAAGAGTATCGAGCAAATGAAGAAGTTGTCCGACAAAGGCTTTATAAGACCCAGTTCCTCACCTTGGGGAGCTCCGGTCTTGTTTGTCAAGAAGAAAGATGGATCATTCCGGATGTGCATTGACTATCGAGAATTAAACAAACTAACGGTGAAGAACCGTTATCCACTCCCCAGAATTGGATGTTTATTGATCAGCTTCAAGGGTCGAGTGTCTACTCAAGACGACCTAAGGTCGGGTTAATCACCAACTGAGGTTTCGCAGAAGAAGACATTCTAAAGACTGCCTTCAGAACCTCGTTATGGCCATATGAATTTCAAGTTAGTGCATTTGTTTGACGACGCACTTCGTATTCATGGACTTACTGAATTCGGGTGTGCAAACCATATCTGGATAAATTTGTGATTGTCTTTATTGATGATATTCTGATATATTCGAAGAACAAGCAAGAACACGAAGAGCACCTTAAGCTAATCTTAGAGTTGCTTAAGAAAGAGGAGTTGTATGCCAAATTTTCCAAGTGCGAATTTTGGATTCCCAAAGTACAGTTCCTCGGTCACGTGATTGATAGTGAAGGCATTCATGTGGATCCAGCCAAGATTGAATCCATTAAAGATTGGACATCTCCTAAGTCACCAACGGAGATTCGTCAATTTTTAGGTCTTGCTGGGTATTATCGAAGATTCATTGAAGGGTTTTCAAAGATCGCCAAACCAATGACTAAGCTTACTCAAAAGAAGGTCAAGTTTGTTTGGGGCGATAAACAAGAAGCAGCTTTTCAACTATTGAAGCAGAAGTTATGCAGTGCACCAATCCTTGCATTACCTGAGGGAAGCGAAGATTTCATCGCATACTGCGACGCTTCAAAGAAGGGTTTAGGCGCTGTGTTGATGCAAAGAGAAAAGGTGATTTCTTATGCATCACGCCAGTTGAAAATTCATGAGAAGAACTATACGACGCATGATTTGGAACTTGGAGCAGTAGTGTTCGCTCTCAAAATTTGGAGACACTATTTGTACGGAACCAAGTGTACAGTGTTCACTGATCATAAGAGCTTACAACACATTCTTGATCAGAAGGGAAACATGAGACACTCGCCGATGTTAGAGTTGCTTAGTGATTACGATTGCAATATTCGTTATCACCCGGGGAAAGCCAATGTCGTTGCTGATGCTTTGAGCAGGAAAGAACGAGAACCACCGTTAAGAGTTCGAGCCTTAGTCATGACTATTAGTTTGGATCTTCCCAAACAAATCTTGAATGCTCAGACTGAAGCACGGAAACCAGAGAACATCAAGAATGAAGATGTTGGAGGAATGTTGGTTGAAAACGCTAAAAATCCAGAGGCGATTAGGACAGAAAAGTTGGAACCCCGTGCGGATGGAACCCTATGCCTCAATGGCAGGAGTTGGCTACCTTGTTATGGCGATTTGCGGACTGTGATCATGCACGAGTCCCACAAATCAAAATACTCTATACATCCGGGTTCCGACAAAATGTACCAAGATATGAAGAAGCTATATTGGTGGCCTAATATGAAAGCCGACATCGCCACCTATGTTAGCAAGTGTTTGACATGTGCTAAGGTCAAGGCTGAACATCAAAGACCATCAGGATTGTTGGTACAACCCAAGATACCTGAATGGAAGTGGGACAACATCACTATGGATTTTGTTACTAAGCTTCCTAAGACGTCGCAAGGCTATGATACCATTTGGGTGATTATTGACCGACTCACTAAGTCTGCAATCTTCACACCGATGAGAGAGACTAATCCAATGGATAAACTTGCAAGAATTTACCTAAAGTAGGTGGTCACGAAGCATGGAATACCTCTCTCAATTATTTGTGATCGTGACCCTAGGTTCGCATCAAATTTCTGGAGGTCACTTCAGAATGCTTTAGGTACTAGTTTGGATATTGGGGGGGGAGGGGGGAACCACTGCGACATCCACAAACCGCGGGCAAAGCGGAGGACCATTCAAAAACTTTGAGGATATGCTGCGTGCTTGTGCGATCGATTTTGGAAAGGGTTGGGTTAACCATTTGCCATTAGTCAAGTTTTCATACAACAATAGCTATCACGCTAGCATCAAGGCCGCACCATTCGAAGCACTTTATGGTCGAAAGTGTCGTTCACCTGTTTGTTGGACCGAAGTTGGGGAAGCTCAAATCCTTGGTCCAAAACTAATTCAAGAGACCACTAAGAAAATCATCTAGATCAAGCAAAGGATGCAAGCCGCTCGTGATCGACAGAAGAGTTACGCCGATTTGAAGTGTAAACCAATGGAATTCCAAGTCGAGGATAAAGTTATGCTTAAAGTTTCGACTTGGAAAGGGGTCGTACATTTTGGCAAACGGGGGAAGTTAAACCCCAGGTATGTAGGACCTTTCTGTTGGGATTTTATAATCTAGGTAACCAATTAGCTACGAGTACGCAGCGGATGGATCTAGTAATAGCATATGAATTAACACGTAAACAAGAAGTAAATAGAAACACGTACCTCTTAGCCAATGATCAAGAAAACGAATAAAGTGACTAATACAATCACCTCTACGGTTGCTCACACAACACGTCAAACAAGTACGCAACAATGCTAGTCGTAACTTCACGAGCACCAAACACCGATAGTGTATGCTTCTTTTACTTGAACCGAAAACCAAACAAACAAACTTGTGTTTTGGTTTCGTTGCTTAAACCGAATAAAACAATAAACCTTTAAAAGGTTTTGTTTTCTGTCGTAAAGTAACAAAAGGGAAAACAGGCCAAAACAAGAATTAATATTCCTTGTTATTTACTTTTACGGTTGAAAAAGTCAACCCAACCAATCTTAATGTATTCTGCCGATTGATTGGACAAAGGAAAAAGAAATCAATTTGCTTTGTAGAATATTAATGGGTGGAACGAATTTATTTGTTTATGATGGATGGATTCACATAATGAGGGAGAGGGTATTTATATAGCCCAATCTAAACCCTAGTTTAAGATAACTAGGTAATCTTTTATAATCCTTATCATAATATAAATCTATCCCTTAACTCTAAAATTGATCCTAAAACCCCCTTCTAGAAGCTATATGGGTTGGCCAACAAGTGACACCCACAAGGTTCGGGTTTTGTCAATTTTAGTCCCTTCGGTTTTTATTTAACGAATATATTAATTAGTTTATAACGTCTAACGGTTAAACCAATAATCATTAAATAATTATCGTGAAGTATATTAAATCCTTAATAATAAATAAACGTATATTAAGTATTTAATAAACGTAACTCTTCGTGTCCTTGTGTGTGCCCATGGCTCACATATTCGTAACGTATTCGTGCTAGTCCGACTACCATAATCCAACAAGCTCAACTGGGTTGGAGTAGCACCTAACACTTATACCTATAATTGGCAAAGTCTGACCACACAATTATTTTTTCATTAGGATTATGATGAGATAAAGTGTTTCAAAAATAATCTCAGCTATTTTAATTGGTTATCAATTTTCTTGCACTTTATAATCATCCCTTTGCTACAGATACCGTTAATCCATGATATGGATTCTAAGTCTTCCATATAGTTTAACATTATGTTTCTCGTTATAGAAATAATTCAGATATACCAAATGTAATCAAGAATCATCTTGCATTACCCTGTGGGTGCGGCCACACAATTATCTGATTAAATCTGGAGAGGGCCCAATGGTATCTTTCTGCACATATCAAGTGGAGAACAAATTCTTTATTGACTACAAGTGTTGTGGATGATGCTTCTCATACACTCCGAAAAATAGCTTTTATAACTACCTTGTTTAGGGTAAGAGTTTGGCTATATTCACAGAGAGTTATTCACACTACAGAACTTGCTTGCATCTCAAGTCTAAGGACAATTTTAAACCATTTTCGACATTTTACTCCATGAATTGGATCCAAAAGTAAATACTCGAAGGGGGGGTATCCAATATGCACCGTGTTGAATACACATGAGTTTGGTGGGAAACAAATCTCATATATTCACGAAAGAGAACCAACACTCATATTTGCATTACATAAACATATTCCCATATTGTTGACGACAATGGACATATTTAGTTTGATTTGAATTCTTCCTGGATTAAACATGCAAATATAGGTTAACAATTATTATATGAATGAAGAACAAATACAAAAGTATCTTTATTTCATCTGGAAAGTAAATTTTGTCTTACAATCACAAAATTATCCAAATACTAAAACAGATATGCATAGAACTTCTTAGCAAGTTGAAGTCCAATGTATCCAACATTCTCAATCTTTTCTATACAAAGACTTCTAAATAGTTATCTGAGTTAAACCTTCCGAATACTTTTAGTTCAATTTCACATTTTGTGAAAAATTTTGTATTAATAAGTTGGGGTGTCTTATTGTTCACGTGATACTTAGTTGCTATGGTGTATAGTATGGACAAGGTAATTGTACCTTTTATTGGGTATTTGAAGTCAGTACAACATACCTATCTCTGACGAGTCATCTTTACAAGTTTCATAAAAGGTTATGTATTCTCATTCTATATGGTGTTATGATTTAGGCTCTTAAGTGAGCTAGATGCTTGTTATCAGAGGTATCAGTAAATGATGAATCATTATTGATACTTGAATTGATTATTCTTTACATAGTTGTACCAAAACAATTATTCCTTCTATAATCGTAGACATTTGTATTTAAACAGTCATCTAAATTCTCTCAATTAGATTAGCTATCCAAGATCTCCATATTAGATACTGTTGTTGTTAGCTTATCTGCTAAACATGCAAAGTCACAAACCAGGTCTCATACCATTATAATATAATATACATTATGAAAAAACCCCCCCCTTAGTTTTAAAAAAACACAAGGTTTCCATCATGTACTTAATTATCTCAAGTGAAATTTATATTAGACTTGCTTCAATGACATATTGCATTTGTGTTGGACTTATTCCGATCGTTTATCTAATAAACAATTATTCCTAAGGTCATTTTGTTTTTATCCTAAATTTTCAAAGTAGTTTATCATTCCATCTTAAGGATTAATATCTAGCTTATGTGGAATGATACTTTCAATATGTCATACAACATACGAATTTAAGAAAACAACATGGTGCTCCCACTCAATGTCACTATATCACTGGAGTATTCTTAATTTAATCAAAAATCATTTGTGATTAAAACTTAGATCATTCTTATGCATGATCCAATCCACACTTGGATTCTTTTATCTTGTATGCTATATAAAGATTTTTAACCCCTTTTGATTACACACCGTCCTCGCAAATGTAATCATTAAGGAAAGAGTCTTAAATCTTAATTGCCATATTTCAAATATAGACTCATAACCCTTTATGATTACATATCGACCTCGTCAAGGTAATCATCCAGGAAAGAGTTATGAACCTTAATTTGACTTTTAAAGATTCAAGAAATCATGTATGACAATTAGATATCTTTATATAATTAATACGTGCAGAAAAGAGAGATTTAATCATAGTCAATTGCTTGAGTAAGATCAAAATTCTTATCATCAGTCAGGCATTAATATGTATACAATTTTGTCCTTATGAGCCTTTCTTCAAAAGAAACTCATTCTAACCTCACAGGTTTACACTTTGGTAAAAGATCAATCAAGCTCAAAACTTGATTGGCTTTTAAGGACTGCATCTTATCATTCATAATTCTAAGACCTTTATCAGATTCAAGATGTGATAATGTATCTTAGCAATTAGCAGGTTTGAAATGATCCTCTAATTTATATTCCTCAGCAATGATATTACAATATCAATCAAGTGATGAGGCATCCTTGCGGATTTATGAAGAGAGTGCTAATCGATTTTGGTTCGACATTTACTTGGTAAACATTAGTTTGACATAGCAAAGTGGATTTAGAAGGTTAGTATTGTTCTTGATATCTTCAAGATTTATATATGCTCCCACTTACTTTTGTAAGTAGAAAATTCTCTAAATACTAAGTATTTAAGCAACAATGATTGTTCTTAATTGGGAAACACAAAACACATTTCAAGTTCTCATCTCTAGCTTGTTAATAATATGCTTCATAAGATTTTAACAAATTTTAGAACTTTAATCAAAACATAATGGGATTTATCTCAATCCAAAGATGATGTCTTGATTACCTTCTAGGTTGAAACTATATTGAGTGTATTCATGACACACGCAAACTTCAAACCTTGATCGATTTTTGAGTAGAGCCATTTAAAAGTTATCAGAATTCAAACTATATGAACTCACTATGGTTGTTTCAAAACATTATTACATACCATAATAATGTGGTATTCTATGAGTATTGGAATTGTGAGACTACATCAAAATTCCATTAGATAACTTTATTCTCTTTAGGTCAAAATATTCTCAATTGGCTCCTGCCAAAATTGAAAATTCATCAGTATATTTTAAAACCAAGTGCATGCTATAATGTATATTTCTTGAATTAAGCAAGAACTCTATGCTCATGTGTTCACAAGAAGACAGAACAATTCAAGAATTCCATGTTCTTGTGTTTACAAGAAAACAAAACATGTCAATTATACATTATAAGTCTTTGAATAATTGAAGGACCTTATGTTAACTCTATGTTCATGTGTTTCAAGAAAACAGAACATGTCAAGTTATACGTTACAAGTCTCCGAATAATTCAAGGACATCATGTTAATGTGTTAACAAGAAGACATAACAATTCAACTACTTACTCTATGTTATTAGTCATTGATTAAATTCAAGAACTTTATAATTATGTCTTAGCAAGTAAACATAATTATTCTAACTAAAGTAATCATGAACGCAAACTCTTGAGTTCAATAGTAATTTCAAGTTAATTTCATACTTCAAAATCATGATTATATAATTTAACCATAAGTCTATTGACTAAAACAAGTAGTCAAAATATTGAAGTAGCTTATAGTATATCTTTGACTTTTAATGTAATAGGGCAACAAACATCTTGGTGTTTAAGTCCTAGTAGATTGATTAGCTTCCTCACCTTGCGGTCAAGAGAAACCAATAATCATATTGTTATATGTTGTTCCTTGCACACATTTAAGATTTCTCCCACTTGTGTACGGGACAACATTATCTAAGGTAAACAAACAATACGACAAGCGCGCAATTGTATAAACAATATGATAGTGTCATAGATATTACATGTAGATTTCAAACTATAATGTTTAATAAGGAATTGTGGATTATATTCTTTAGATAAACATTCGGAAGCAACCACAGATTTGGAACTTGTTTCATATAATTAAAATGCAATCTTACTTAACATGTGTTTTGTTCTTATTTCGGAAAGTACATGATTATTTAAAGCAAGTTAGACAATAATATGGGGCAAAACTATTAAGAAAATAAATCTTGTAGCTCCCACTGAATTTGACACCATTACAAGAATGTCTTTCAGTAATATAAAATGAAAAACTCCACTGGATTTGTCACTTGTAGTGTTACATCACAGTAGAATCAAATAGCAATTTATTATTTCCCATTCTCTTAGAATGCTACAAGTACGCAATGTATACTTAAGTATTGTGTAGAGAATTGAAATTCTACTAGTGTAAGATGAGGGACTAGCCATTCATGCTCTCATTTAACTTGAATATTTAGCATGCAACTCCTCCTATATCGTCTGCATAGCCACAAGGGTATTTAGCACCTTAAGGAATAATATGAGTCTAAGAAAAATACCCAGCGGATATGCTAGTAATTTCTTTACTCATTGCGGTTTAAACTCATACATCGTGACAAGTGCAAGATGTCATATATTTTGGTTAGCTTTAGACAATTTGTTCTCTAGTTTATAAAAAATATGTATCTTTCAATTATTTCAAAGCCAAAATAAGGGAAATGAAAGACAATGAAGAAAAGGTTTAATGTAATTGATAATTTTTTAATTATAATCCTATCTTATTCTTTCAACCAATGAGTATAGATAGAAGTAATGTCTCACTCTTCTTACTAGGAAAAGAGACGGTTTGTCTTTTGAAGAAAAACAACTTTCGTTTATGAATTATGTTGCCCAAAACACAAATTAAAACAAGAACATAGAAAGTTCATTTGTATTTTCGATATTAAATTTTAATAGAATTAATACAATTAATTTACTAATTAGAGACTAAGATCCAACTTGACCTCCTACTTGTTATTCCAGGTCTGCCAGTGAGAAAACAAGTAGGGCAAGAGGTAAGCGACGAGCGTTAATTGCAATTAATGCAACTCTTAGATTTATGATACTTGTCAAAAACATTAGTCAGCATGTAATAATGTTTGAGAGCATGTTTAGTATCATCTTATGCCTCGGGTCCAGGGTCTGACCAAGAGACTCGAATTAAGTCGACCAAACGAGAACGTGTAAAAATCGTCAAAGGTCTGACCAGTAGGCGAAATTCACCATGGGTTGGTAGGGGTCCAGGGTCTGACAAAGAGACTCAAACCAATTGCACGTGTTCTACGGTTGGATGACATAGACTTAAAATTTTCAAAGGGGTATGCACATAAATGTGTTAAAAGCGTGTACAAAGAAGCATGCAAAACAACTTTGTATCACTGATTTTAAAAAAAACTTTAGTAATGACACTGTAGTGACATGCCATGGTTCATGGTAACTCCAATCGAACGCACAAAGAAGCGGAGAAATAGGTCAGCGCGAAGCATATTAAAAACCTTATTTCTTTAGGGAATTACGTAAAAACAACCCGCCTTAAACTTCTCTTAAAGTTTGTTCTATTGGATGAGCCATACTTCCCATGAGTCCATAGCGTCCAGTTTTTAAATCAAGAAAAACTAGTTTCATTAGTTTTAACGTCTTATTAATTTTTCACAAAAACAGTTTTCCACGAAACAAATGATTGGTCACTATGAGCATGCATTAGGCGTGTAAAAATTAATAGACTACATAAACATCATCTTTTTAAACCCAATTTTTTTTTTTTAATTGGGGGGGAGGCCATTTTAATTAGGCGCGTAAACAATTAGACATTAAATAATCATGCATACTAAGATTCATAATACAAAAGATGACATTAAGCATACTAGTAAACATGTAGAAATCCAAGTTCTCTCGCGAGTCTTCCCCAAATGGAGAACCATAAGACCCTCACTAGGTTTTCTGCTAAAAGTGCTAGATGCCCATTCATCACAATTGTGATGATGGGTCGTATAGCCGAATAGACATAATTAAAAAGAATCAAACTACGCTAATTAACAATTTTAATTTTCCTTTTAATCCTATATTAACTTTTAAATAGAATTCAAGATCAAGATCTAAGATTTTATTTATTTTATGGCAAGAATCTTAATCTTATGTCATATTTTACTTGTGAAAAATAAATTAAAATTTTAACGGCAGCAGTTTCATGGAATATGTTTTATAATAGGCATATAAACAAGCGTATAATTTAATCATAAACGTGTAAACCCATAAAAGCTAAAACGAGTTGGCTCGTGATGCCACTGTTGGATTTTATAATCGAGGTAACCATTAAGCTAGAGTACGCGCGGATGGATCTAGTAATTAGCATATGAATTAACACGTAAACACAAGAAGTAAATGGAAACACGTCCTCTTAGCCAATGATCAATAGAAAAACGATAAAGTGACTAATACAATCCCTCTACGGTTGCTCACACAACACGTCAAACCAAGTTGCAACAATGCTAGTCGTACTTCACGAGCACCAACCCGATAGTGTATGCTTTTTACTTGAACGAAAACAAACAAACAAATTGTGTTTTGGTTTAGTTGCTTAAACGAATAAAACAATAAACCTTTTTAAACGGTTTTGTTTTCTGTCGGTAAAGTAACAAAAGGAAAACTGGCCAAAACAAGAATTATTATTTCCTTGTTCATTTACCTTTACGGTTGAAAACGAGTCAAACCCAACCAATCTTAATGGTATTCTGCGATGATTGGACAAAGGGGGAAAAAGAAATCAAAATTTGTTTTGTAGAATATTACTGGGTGGAAGGAATTTATTTGTTTATGATGGATGGATTCACCTAAACATAATATCGGGCCTACTTGCAGTTAAATAAAGTAAACTACCAATCATACCTTGATATTTAGAGCTATCCATGGAGTCGGCTTCATCGTCCTTAGTGAGCTTGATCTCTGTTGACATCGACGTCTTGGTTGGCTTGGAATCTTCCAACCCGAACTTCTTTAACATCTCCTTGATGTACTTGGATTGATTGAAAAATATTCCGTCCTCCATGTGTTTAATTTGAAGACCCAAAAAGAAGTCCAACTCCCCCATCATACTCATCTCAAACTCGTCGTGCATGATTTTTGCAAAATCATCACACAAGTTTTGACTCGTAGAACTAAATATAATGTCGTAGACATATATTTGAACAATGATATGATGTGATTTTGATTTCTTAGTAAAAAGTGTATTATCGACCATTCCCATTGAATACTCGTGTTTTATCAAAAATGCTTTTAGTTTATCATACCAAGCTTTTTGAGCTTTCTTAAGACCATACAAAGCCTTTTTAAGTTTATAAACATAGTTAGGTTTTTGAAAATCAATAAACCCCAGAGGTTGAGCAACGTAAACCTCTTCGTTTATAAAACCATTTAGAAAAGCACTTTTTACATTACATCAAATTGATATCATTTTAAATCATTTGCATAAGCACTAGCAAGAAGTATTCTAATAGACATAAATCAAGCTACCAGAGCATATGATTTTGCATCATAAATCTATTCCTGTCTCTGTTGATTATATCCTTGTGCTACTAATCTAGCCTTATTTTTAGATACTATACCGTTTTCATCTAATTTATTTCTAAAGACCCATTTTGTTCCTATGACCGATTGACTTATGGGTAAAGGGACTAATTATAACACCCTGTGTTTTCAAGTCATTGGCGCCGTCAATAAATCCACATGTTTGTTGGATTGATTGGGTGGAGGTGGGTGGTATGATTGTACCGATGGTATGGGATCTGATGTTGCTTTATACGCGTTTGCTTTAAAATCGTAAACGTTAAGTTAAATCGCGTACGCTAAAAATTTAGCTTTTAATGTAAACGGGCATCAAACCATTAAACGTTGGCATCAATCAAGTATTAAATAATTATTTTGAGAATAATTATGGTCATTGTTTATTTTATTTTTATCAGTTACGTGAATTATGTACGTTTTGAGATAAAAGTACGTTTTAAGCATACCCGAACCACAAAATATATCCCACGCTTCAACAATACCCACAATTGTACCCAATACTCAAAGTTTTATTAAAACTTCAAGATTTATTAAATTATTCAAATTCTTCATGAAAGAATTCAAATCGAGAAACCCTACAATGTACAAAATTGTACATTTATAATTTTAAACTACATATGTCATGTAGCCCTCAAAAAATGCAAGATACACTAAATAAAAGACCAAAATATTTTTCCACCCCTCCCCTCATTATTTTCGTGTATATGTTTGTAAGGGGGGACATTTAGCCACCAAAATTTCTAGTAAATCTTGTACAACACATCTCTAATTATGGCAAACCAAGACTAGGCTACATTTGACCAAGACTTTCCCCAAAACCCTCCCCTTTGTCCCTTGACCAATTACCACCCTTGGAGCCTAAGTTTTGACCTTTCAATAGTAACTTGAAATAGTCTAAGATATATAATGCCTAACTAGTAAAAGATAACACATACATAAAAATTCCTAGTGTAAAAATCAAAGCAAAAACCCTCCCTTTTGCTTCTCTATAGCCACGGCAACAAACACACTCTTTGGATAATCCATACCAAATTTTCTACAACCTATACACACATATACACATCATATCTAAGATATTCTAAGATGTTTCCAAGCATTGGTTAACCATATTCAAGCTTTAATCAAGAAAAGGAAGATTAGGGTTTATTTGGAAAAGTTAGGGTTTCATATTGTACAAGCTTGGGTTTAAAGGCTAAACAAGGGTTTAGCACCTATTTTTCATGATCATGATTTATCGTAAGGTCTTCTATAAACCTTTATACTTTCATTTTTTGAGTTTTTATGTATATGATGTGCTATGTAATGAAATCACCATTTAGGATATGTTTAACATTTTAAAAGTGGATTTTCTTGTAAACATGATTTATGGATTTGTACACATGTTATATGGATGGTATATTGAGTTTACAAAATGGATATAAGACTTGTACACACTTGGTTTATGTATAAAAATGATTATGGACAAACTAGTAAATTAGAGTTACTTAATGAAGTTATGGTTTTTAAGTGTTATTATAGATTTATTAATCTTGTCACCTTGGACAAATTTTGGAATTATGGACTATATAAAATATTTGATATAGTATATCAAGAGTGTGGGAAAAACTTGTGGAAATCACTTAGTTAAAAAGTATATAAAACAAGTTTAATAAATAAGTAAATATATAGATATTAAGGGACTGTTTGGAATCGAATTCCAAACAGTGGATATTATGTTTTATAAATACTCTACATCTCGTAACGATTCCGAAAAGGTAAGAAACTTGTCAAACGGATAAATAACGAAAAAGTTACGCTAATTACGAGTTATACGTTAATTAATCGGGTTTATAAAATAACTTTTATAAAAATCTTATAAAATAGCAAGTTAGTTATTTTTAACGAATAAAACAAATTTTTTTGATTATAAAATGATAAGAATCATAATTTTTCAATTTATAATGAAGGAGTTATGATTTTCGCGGGTTTTCGGTAATTAAAAATTTATAAAAATAACTTATTAAACTATGAACAGTAAAAACACTATTCATGACAGAAACTTTTATTTTTGTAAACCTTATAAATTTATATAATTTTCAATAACGAGAACGTGCTAGAAAGAATCGCTAAAAACGGAGCTATAAAAATGAATTTATAACTGGTGTGAACAGTAAAAAGTACTGTTCATCAGAGGGTCAAAAATATGAAAATGTCAAATTATGATAACTCGTCCTAATACGAAAGCGTGGGCATAAGAAACGTCAAAATCGGGCTTAAAACGCGAAAGTTACGCCAGTTTTACTACAACGATAATTATAAACGTTTTAACTAATTAAACGCAATTTTTCCAAAACAATTAGATGGTGATTAAGCTGTATAGAATTATATGTGGTTATCAAAGTACTATTTTACTAGGGAGTTTCATAATGAGGCCTCTTCGGGGTGGCGTATCGACGAGTTGTTGGATTTACGATTTAAAGTGTCCTAGCTCCTCATACGTTCACTACATGACCTCTTAATTATGATAGCCCGAACGATAGTATGATGTAACTAACATAGACCTGTATATGATGTTAGTTAATCGAAGTACATGGTACTTATACGACCTTAAATTAAATAGGTTGCATCTGACGATTTGCGTGACGCGTTATCTGTGATATTTGGATTATCAGAACTCAAGGTGAGTTCATAGCCCCATATTTTTACGATTTCAATGATTTATAACTTTGGGGTGGAAACATGCTTTGTTTTATAAATTGGACGCAAGTGTATATTTTATATTGATTACGTGTTTGCCTAAGTAGCGATAACCCAAGTTGAGCCCATTATCATGAACTGTCAATTGCATAGATGTAGTTGTGAATTACATTATGTGAGCGCGAATGTTAGTGAAATAGATCATTGGTATGACCATCCGTTCGGGTGTCTAGCTATCACCGGTAAACGAACGTAATAGGCATGTCGGATTTGGGATTTTCGGGTTTAAACAAGCTAATCGGTCAGAAATTGCATATATATAATATTGCGAGAAAGATTGTTGAGCTTCAGTTGTCATGGCAATAGTTAAAATGTAATCCAGAGTTTTGTGAATTTCTCTCATGTGTCTGCACAATCAATATCACCGGGGTACTATAGAATCAATATGCGGTCAACGTCTCAATTATTATAATTTCTTATCCCAAACCTCTAAATATTTCACCCCCCACATTATGTTGACCGGTTTTAAAGCCAAGTTATTCAGGAGATCAGTAAGCAATAAGGTGTCAAGGATACATTGTGATTTTGTTTTTGGGAGTCCATGCTAAAGATATGGGTTGGTAGTTATGTTTTGGGAAACTCATTTTTATGAACCAGTATCTTTGTAATAATAAAGGAACAAGTTAAAGCTTCGGGGCTATTTGTATCAAATAATTGTTAAATCGCACTGTATCATTTTAAAATACTTTTTGGTCGATCTATACACACCGACACACTACACACACGGACACCACACACACACACATACACACATCACACAACACACACACACACACAAAATATAACAATCACATCTCCACCCCCCTCCGCCTTCACACCTAAATTCCGCATCGGCCCCAATAAGTGGGGTAGTAATAGATAGGTATCAAGAGCCAAGGGTAATAGAGCACCAGTTCAAATGATTTGTCAGTACAATAACTGCTGATATCAAAACAAAGTAGTCAAAAAAAGTTCATAAACCGTGATCTACGAAACACTCGAATAGTATTCAAAACGATCTAAATCCCTCTAAGCAACCAAGGCACCTACATCCGATTTCCATCTTCAATTCCCGACCAACACCACACATGTTTGTAGAAACCACACACAGCCCACACTCTAAATCCAACAGTAAACTGCCACCCAAACCCCAAACAAACACACCTTATCTAACATACACATCCACGATTTCCCAAAACAAACTTCCCTTACACCTCACACTCACTCCTGACGCACCTCTCAACCACCCCCAAACCTCACACTCCAAATCACCCAACCCCTACCAACCAAACATCCAACCTAGCACCACTAGCAAACCCCACCCCGCCAACACACAACACAAAACACACTTAACCTAAAAGTGTCCAGCGAAGCACGCAGTAAGCAGAATAACGCGAAAACTCCGTAACCCCACCACTACATAATCAACGACCAACAGATCCTCCATTTCTAACCAGATGAGCTACAGTATGAAGGATGTCTAGGTACCAAAGAAGTATCAACCTAATCACTATATGGAATGTCCTAACCGTACAGCCCTAGCCCCATGAACATATCAGACACTGATCCTGAATAGTATAGGAGTAACCTTATGAGGATCCTGCTAGCATACCATGCCGGTCGACGGAAGAGACAAATATGATAGATACTTCATCTGAGAGAAGTGATGAGAAGGATGTAGGAGGACGTGGAGCAGGAGTAAGCAACCTACTTCGACCTAACCCTTCTTCGGTAAGCCTACAGATGATCATGTCCCCTCAAGCTGAGAATACAGAGGCATTTGAGACTGATAAGTCTGCTTCTACACCACCCACCTCTCCACACCATATCATCTTGTCTTTTGAGACCAAATCCCGTGCAGTACGGATGTCTATTTAATACCATACTCCACGATCACCATCTACTGAGGCATGCATTACTGAGTTGCTGCTGCACTACCTTTATCATCACCAAAGAATATTAAGTCACTTAAAGATAACATAAGAGGCTAGCATCTAGAATCTTGAGAGGCACCCTGGCCCATAGATAAATAGATTTGTCAGTGTAGCCTGTTTTGTATTATATCCCACTAAGCTTGAGTAATACTCGGTTGGTAGTGTTAATAAAAAGCTTGTACTCTTTTACTCATGTAAACGATGTATTAAGTATTAACCTACGCTGTTGGTTATGATCATGCTACTGTATGATGGGGATTTATTTACGCCATGGTTGCCGTTATCTTATATCTCTGCATAACGTGGTCCCACCTTACATATATGTTGGGATCACGGAGTGTCATGATTTTCCTGTGGATGAAACTTCATATACATTTTGTTCCCTGTGATTTTCAAGAAATGATGACAACTGTTAATCAAGGGATGAGTGTTGAGTAAATTGAGCGGGTTGTGCCATCGAGTGGCTAATACTATCAAGGCTATTGCTATGAATGTGGGAATCAAGGGCACTGCAGGCGTGATTGCCTGGAGCGAAAGAATCGAAACCATGAAAACTAAACTAGAGGTACTAGAGCACGTGAAGCGGTCCATGCCTTAAGAGAAGGGGAAACCGATCAAGACCCTAACAACATTAAAGATGAGATCAAAGCTTAAAAGAGAAAGTTGTCTCGCTTTGCCTAATAAATCCTAAGTTGAAACTATCTTAGACTTTATCTCCTTAGGAGTTCTCGTTGTATTTCCCTTAAATTTCAGTTGTACGAATGATTTCAAATTATCTATCAAATTATCGTATTATGAGAATTTCGTCAATATTAACTTAGGTTCCTTATTTACTCTTACAAACTACTCTCACGAATATCATGAAATTATAACGCTATTTTGACGAAAATGAGCAATGCATCGTTAGTCCTCAATTATACATGGCCTGATCAACTATGTATAATTCAGGAAGGTACCATGCCGTGCTGAGAGTAGTCACTCTAAAAACCTCTTGTTAAGGAAACAATTTTCTACTTATATCATGTTTTGTGTGCGTATTCATAGAACGCGTTTACTTTTGGAAATCGAATTAGTAACCATATCAACTAAGCAGACCTTCACTCCGTCTTACTATAAAGTTGGCATCATCTTATACCAAATCCTAAGCCGAGAAGCCAAGACACATTACTAGTCGCCCTATGACAATTTCGCTATCGAATTTGCTCGCCATTAGAGAATTTACTAAATCACCCATTCAACATAAACTTAATGCCTATAGAACTTGGTAGTTTCGATGCTATAATCGGTATGGATTGGTTGGCGAAGTACCAAGCGGTCATTGTGTGTGCCGAGAAGATTGTTCGCATCCCCTGAAGAAATGAAATCTTAATCATACACAGTGACGGAAGTAACCAGGGAAATGTGACATGATTAAACATCATTTCGTGCACTAAAATGCAGAAGTACATGTAAAAAGGATTTCCTATCTTTTTGGCACATGTTACTGCAAAAGAGATTGAAGACAAGTCGGAGAAGAAGCGACTTGAGGACGTACCAATAGTTCGAGACTTTCCTGAAGTATTTCTTGAGGACTTGCCGGGTCTTCCTCCGACTCGACAAGTGGAGTTTCAAATTGATTTGGTACCTGGTGCTGCACCTGTAGCACGGGCACCTTATCGATTGGCGCCTTCCGAAATGAAAGAGTTATCGGAGCAACTGAAGGAGCTGTCCGACAAAGGCTTTATAAGACCCAGTTCCTCACCTTGGGGAGCTCCGGTCTTGTTTGTCAAGAAGAAGGATGGATCATTCCGGATGTGCATTGACTATCGGGAATTAAACAAACTGACAGTGAAGAACCGTTATCCACTCCCCAGAATTGATGATTTATTTGATCAGCTTCAAGGGTCGAGTGTCTACTCGAAGATCGACCTAAGGTCAGGTTATCACCAACTGAGGGTTCGAGAAGAAGACATTCCGAAGACTGCCTTCAGAACTCGTTACGGCCATTACGAATTTCAAGTTATGCCGTTTGGTTTGACAAACGCACCTGCCGTATTCATGGACCTTATGAATCGGGTATGCAAACCATATCTGGATAAATTCGTGATTGTCTTTATTGACGATATTCTGATATATTCGAAGAACAAGCAAGAACACGAAGAGCACCTTAAGCTAATCTTAGAGTTGCTTAAGAAAGAGGAGTTGTATGCCAAATTTTCCAAGTGTGAATTTTGGATTCCCAAAGTACAGTTCCTCGGTCATGTGATCGATAGTGAAGGAATTCATGTGGATCCAGCCAAGATTGAATCCATTAAAGATTGGACATCTCCTAAGTCACCAACGGAGATTCGTCAATTTTTAGGTCTTGCTGGGTATTATCGAAGATTCATTGAAGGGTTTTCAAAGATCGCCAAACCAATGACTAAGCTTACTCAAAAGAAGGTCAAGTTTGTTTGGGGCGATAAACAAGAAGCAGCTTTTCAACTGTTGAAGCAGAAGTTGTGCAGTGCACCAATCCTTGCCTTACCTGAGGGAAGCGAAGATTTCATCGCATACTGCGACGCTTCAAAGAAGGGTTTGGGCGCTGTGTTGATGCAAAGAGAAAAGGTGATTTCTTATGCATCACGCCAGTTAAAAATTCATGAGAAGAACTATACGACTCATGATTTGGAACTTGGAGCAATAGTGTTCGCTCTAAAGATTTGGAGGCACTATTTGTACAGGACTAAGTGTACAGTGTTCACTGATCATAAGAGCTTACAACACATTCTTGATCAGAAGGAACTAAACATGAGACAACATCGATGGTTAGAGTTGCTTAGTGATTACGATTGCGATATTCGTTATCACCCAAGGAAAGCCAATGTCATTGCTGATGCTTTGAGCAGGAAAGAACGAGAACCACCGTTAAGAGTTCGAGCCTTAGTCATGACTATTAGTTTGGATCTTCCCAAACAAATCCTGAATGCTCAGACTGAAGCACGGAAACCAGAGAACATCAAGAATGAAGATGTTGGAGGTATGCTGATTGAAAATGCTAAATTTCCAGAGGCACTTAGAACGGAAAAGTTGGAACCTCGTACGGATGGAACCCTATGCCTCAATGGCAGGAGTTGGTTACCTTGTTATGGCGATTTGCGGACTGTGATCATGCACGAGTCCCACAAATCGAAGTATTCTATCCATCCAGGTTCCGAGAAAATGTATCAAGACGTAAAGAAGCTATATTGGTGGCCCAATATGAAAGCTGATATCGCCACCTATGTTAGCAAGTGCTTGACCTGTGCTAAGGTCAAGGCCGAACATCAGAGACAATCGGGTTTGTTGGTACAACCCGAGATACCTCAATGGAAGTGGGACAATATCACGATGGATTTTGTCACAAAGCTTCCTAAGTCATCACAAGGGTATGACACCATTTGGGTAATCGTTGACCGTCTTACAAAGTCCGCAATCTTTATACCCATGAAAGAAACTGACCCTCTGGAGAAACTAGCGAGAATGTACCTAAAGGAAGTAGTAACAAGGCATGGAATACCGGTCTCGATTATTTGTGATCGTGACCCTAGGTTCGCATCAAATTTCTGGAGGTCACTTCAGAAAGCTTTGGGTACAAGTTTAGATATGAGTACGGCATATCATCCGCAAACTGACGGACAAAGCGAGAGAACCATTCAAACTCTCGAAGATATGCTTAGAGCTTGTGTGATCGACTTTGGAAATGGTTGGGTTAAACATTTGCCATTGGTCGAGTTTTCATACAATAACAGTTATCATGCTAGCATTAAGGCTGCACCCTTTGAGGCACTTTACGGTAGAAAATGTCGTTCGCCTGTTTGTTGGGCTGAGGTTGGAGAAGTTCAACTCACCGGTCCAGAGATAGTTCAAGAGACGACTGAGAAAATCATTCAAGTTAAGCAAAGGATGCAAGCCGCTCGTGATAGGCAAAAGAGCTACGCTGATTTGAAGCGTAAGCCGATGGAGTTTGAGGTTGGAGATAAAGTGATGCTCAAGGTTTCGCCTTGGAAAGGGGTTGTACGTTTTGGCAAACGAGGGAAATTAAATCCCAGGTTTGTTGGACCCTTCAAGGTAATAAAAAGGGTTGGAGACGTTGCATACAAGCTCGAGCTTCCTGAGGAGCTGAGCAGAGTTCATAATACATTTCACGTGTCCAACTTAAAGAAGTGTCATGCCGACGAACCCTTAGCCGTTCCGTTGGATGGACTTCATTTTGATGACAAGCTTCAGTTTGTCGAGGAACCTATAGAGATCACAGATCGTGAAGTTAAACGGTTGAAGCGAAGCCGTATCCCATTAGTCAAGGTTCGATGGAACTCCAAGAGAGGTCCAGAGTTTACATGGGAACGCGAAGATCAATTCCGGAAGAAATACCCACATCTGTTCTTAAAGACCGGGCCGTCGTCAAGTGCTGCGTCTTAAAGCCTTGAGGACAAGGCTCAGCTAACCGGGGGAGACTATAACACCCCGTATTTTAGGACAATGTACGACGTTAATAAAGTCACCATTTATTTTTAGTATTGTACGCGTTTGTTTTTAATGGAAATCGTTACGTTAAATCGCGTAAGCTAAAAAAATGATCAGTTAACGTAAACGGGCACCAAACAATAGTTTACGTCAAACAAGTGTTAAATAAATATTACGAAGATAATTTATAACTTTTCGTATTTTTTTTAAGATATTTTTCTAGATATTTCTTTAGATATTTATCTAAAATATCTTTTAGATATTTCCTTTAACTCCGAACCACAAAATTATATTCTACGCTTCAACAAATAACCACGATTTTACCCAACACTCAAAGTTTTATTAAATTTACCCAATATAATATTATCTTACACTTTGTACATTGGAAAATAAAACATTTCACAAATGCTTTTAAGTAAACATCTTTTATTTAAAAGCTACAACAAGTAACATGTATAAAATGATACTAGATATTTTGTAAATGATCAAAATCCATCTAGAAGCCCCCCCTCCATTTCCATGGCATAACAACAATCTAGGAAGAATAGAGCACACATTTTTACATACAACTTGTATTTTGAAACATCCTTACGTCATAAACCTAGCCCATAACTTGTTTCTTTGACCAAAGACCATGACCAAGACCCCTTAAAAACCCTCCTTAATTCCTCTTATGACCCCGAAAAAAAAAAAAAAAAAAAAAAAAAAAAAAAAAAAAAAAATTTAAACATTGCACATTTAATGACTAGATTTCCTATATAAAACTAGTATGTAAGAGATATTAACACATGCTATGCTAAAACACTTAAGCAAAAACTCAAAATACTCCTTTTGGCTCTCTTTTTAGCCCACCGGCTCAACCCCCCGTTTTCTTATAAACAATCCATATCAATTTTTATACAACCTATACACACCTATACACATCCATTCTAAGATATGGATTACCTTTTTCAAGTATTAATCAAGAAACGTGAAGCTATGGTTTTATCTTGGAAAGCTAGGGTTTTTATTGTGCAAGCTTTGATCTTTGGTCTAAACTCCGGGTTTTAGCACTTTATTTCTCATCACATCATCCTTCCTAAGTCTTCTAAATAGCCTTTAATACTTTCATTTTCATGATTTTAATTTGTTTAACATGTTTCCTTATAGCTATACACAAATAGGACCTTGTAAATATGTACAAAGAGTTTTTTACTTATTTTTTATGAATTCATACACTTTTTCTTATGTCATGTTGCTATATATATCATGGAATAATGGGTGTATAAGTATGTTAACATGTCATCTAAGTATAAACATGTTTATGTATAAATTAGGGATTATAAAGTTATTTAACATGTTACAAGTAAAAGTAATATAAATGACTTGTAAATCTTGGACAAATGGAAAATATATGGACTAATGGGCATTAGTATAAGTATCATATATGTCAAAATAGTTATAGGGAATTTTATAATAAACTACTAAGTTTAAAAGTATAATAAAACAAGTTTTTATTTATAAATGAATACACTTGGATAATAAAAGGGTGTTTTAATTTCGACATCATACAGTAGGCATAACCTTTTTATAAAAATAATACGCCTCCCGACGATTCCGAAAAAGTAAGAAACTTGTCGAACGGATAAATAACGAAAAAGTTACGATAAAAACAAGTTATACGTTAATTAAAAAGGGTTTATAAAATAACTTTCATAAAAACTATATAAAACAGCTAGTTTAGTATTTTTAACAAATAATACATATTTTTAGGATTCCAAAATGATAAGAATCATGATTTTTCAATTAATAATGAAGAAGTTATGAATTTCGCGAGTATTCGATAGTTAAAAGTTTATAAAAATAATTTTATAAACTATATTTGCATTACAAGTATATATGGAACTTTATCGTTTAATAAGCAATTGTGCATAAATATTGTATAGATAACATTTTAGGCAGCGACATCAGAAAAGCAATAAATGATTAGAATAATATGAAATGATTCTTATAACACTATGATGCTTCATATGTGGAAAGTAATGTATTATTTCAAGACAATCTAGAAATAAAATGAGTCACTTACACGGTGATAATCCCACAGCTCCCACAAAATTTAGACAACATTACATGTGTGTCTATAGCAGTAGTAAAATACATTGCTCCTTGATATGTGAGAAATCACATATCCTTTTTATATCAAAAATGACCCTATAATGATCAAATTGTGCAAATTATGCTCGTATATTGCTTGTTTTATCATTTGTGATGTGTAGGTACGGATATTGCAAAAATCACAAGAAAACGGTCAAAACCGGACAAACACGAACACGAGAATAAAAAGAGTGCACAAGACCCGGAAGTTTCTACCAAAGGTCAACAAAGTCAACCATGGTCAACCATTAATCAACCCACAAAAAGACAAAATCCTCAAAATCCCAAATGAACCCTCAATGTTAAATAAATTTCACAAAAGTCCCAAAAACCCTAACACCGTTAGTCTATGACTAACGGTCGTTATTCCCTTAAAACCATTAACCCTTTACCTTTTAGATTACCCAAACCCAAGCCCAATAACCCGGCCCAATTCTTTTTACCTGAGCCCATTCCCCTAAGTCAAACAACAGTCAAACAAAAACATATAAAAAGAAAAAGGGCGCGAAGATGGTGTTACTATTCACCCTTCGTCCTAAGTTTTACCCTGTGTTAAAATTAAGCTGGTAAATCCAATTCCCCTCAATCCAACGTAGCTAAGAAGATTCTAAGTACCAAGTGATGACTCAGCATCAAAAACATCATCCAAGCCTTGATTGGTCAAGCGATGACAAGAATCACGACACGTACGACAACAACACACAAAAAGATGGGAAATTTACACTAAACTTAAGTGTAAAAGAAGTACAAGGCTCTGAAACAATGAATTCACGCTGGCAATCCGTGTGATCACATCTTTAATCTAACGGCTAAGACAGGGATCCAATGATTGAAAGGATTGCAAGGGCAGAGATCAAATCCAAGATGAAGCGGAGTGATGAATACCCTAGAAGCATCCTCTCTGCTATCAAATAGAGTGCTTCTCATCTCACACACAAAAATTATCTATGGAGAGTGTAATAAAGTCTTAGTGTAGTTTTTAATAACTTGTAATTATTTCAATTATCCTTCTTGTAATGTCTTTAATTAATTCAGTAATTGTAATCTCTTTTTCAAGCTTGTACCAATTACTCTTTTAATAATAAAAGTTGTGGTTTTTCATTTTAAATGTTCAATTTAAGTTTTATAAGCAATTTGGTTTAATAAGCTCTTAATTAATCAAACAGTTTCTTAAAAAGCCTTAATTCCACCACTCAAGCTAGTATTTACTTAGTTAAGTCACTCAAAAAGCTTAACTAAGCTTATTGAAACACTAATTTCCACCCTATAGAATTACCATAGCTTATTAAAAAGGGAAGCCAGGAAAGAAAGGGCTTCCCAGGACCTTACCAGCTTATCCTAGGATAAGCTGGAAGCTGTTGATAGCTCAAAAGAGCATTGTATAAGCCTTTG
Source organism: Tanacetum coccineum (assembly GCA_026074375.1). NCBI lineage: Eukaryota > Viridiplantae > Streptophyta > Magnoliopsida > Asterales > Asteraceae > Tanacetum > Tanacetum coccineum. Next base: position 66,065 of record BQNB010015616.1, read on the forward strand.
TTTTTGTCAAAGGCGGTTGTGAGTTCTCTAATTACATTTTTAGCTTTAATTTGCATTTCTAGTTTTATTACTGCTTATTGCCTTGCTTAATTTGTTTTCAATAGCTTATTTGTGCTTATCAATGTTTACATGATGCTTATTCTAGTAGTTAATGCTTTTTATGCTTGATAATCAAAACCTAGATCTTAGTTTGTTAGATTTTAGTATAAAACAGTTTCAAAAAACAAAAAATAATATATAGCATAGTAATATAGTCTTTATCAATTCTGCTTATTTGAGTTGTTAAACAGTTGCTTATTAGATTTGTTAAAAAAGCTAATCGGATATCTGGTTTTTGGTCTTTGTTCATTATTTCTCAACTTCTAAAGCTAAAAATGGAATTTAGCCTTTTTAAGGGTGTTTGGCACAAGGCAGTCCTAAACCTCCCCAAAAAAAAAACAAGTTTGTACTGCCAAGCCAATTGGCTCTTTAGATGAAGCAAATTCGTCTTAATCTCAAAATGATCGGCATTGATTTCTGGTAAAACAATAGCTTCTCCGTACCCTTCCGTGGGGGCACGGAGTAGCTCTTCCATGGTACGTTCTGCCATTGGTGTAACAATAGTTCGAATCTCGGGTTCGACTATGTTAGAAACTTGTTTTTTCCGACGTCTTGGAATTGTGACGTTTGAATTTTTAGGATAATTAGAACGTCTAGTGCGCATGCACTATTTAAAGAAAATAAAAAGAAATATTTTTGGTTTTTTCAAAAGTTTATTCACAATCTAATTTTAACGGACAACGAGAAAGACAACTTGAACCAAATAATCAAACTTACTTCACGGTAGCTCTTAAAAATTTTACTTTTTAAGGTGAGCCGTATCTCGTAAGTGACACAAATGGTAAGTTTTTAAATCTTTAATTCGAGTTGGGAACTTATTATGGATAATACCTCAATTGAAGGTATTATTTGTTGGTGTTCTTTTACCAACTTTGTAACTTTTTAAAATCACAAATTAACTAGAAAAATTGAAAGAGCAAATATTTTTGTATTTTTTTAATCTTCTACTTATACTAAAAAGAAAAGAAAATATTTTTTTACTTTTTTTTTTTAATCTTAATCACAATTCCCCGGCAGCGGCGCCAAAAATTGATTGCTGGTAAAGCAACACACGTAACTATAAAATATATAATATGATAGAAAATTACCAAATTACCCTTGAGGACCAAGGTAAAAAGGAAAATCTTCACAAATATATAATATAATACGTATATTAACCGGGAAGTATGATTCCCGGGTCGTTATTCCCCAACGACTTGTGAAATTGAAACCACGTTTGTTGTTCGGACAATGATTTGAATTGGAAACAAAGATTGATTTGATTATCTACTTCTACAATTTAAAATAAGCAAATGATAACAATTAAGCACGAAAACAAATAACGGGAAATCAAACTTTAACTAAAAACGCAAAACGGGAACCCTAAACGGCAGTTAAAAACCCTAAATTTCTAAAATTAAACCTAAATTGAATTTTTCTTTTTAAATAGACTCTAATTGACTAAAAAGTAAGTTTAAAGAAAACTAGAACAAAAACGGAATTGAAATGAGCTTTAAAACACGAAAAATGTAAACGGGAACGAATCCCGTTCTTTAAAAAATGAAATTTTGCAAATTTAACCCTACGAAAGTAAAACTAATTTTCCTAGAAACTTTATGATAAAAGAAAATTTTAGAAAAAAGAAAATTATTTTTTTGATTATTTTTGTATTTTTTATGAATTTTTAAAGTTTTAAACTAAATTAAATGTTTAAAAATAACAAACGATAATGAAAAATTACGAAAAATTCCCAAAAAGTCCTAAAAGTGATGAGAATCCTAGGAAAAATAAGCTTGTGGTCACAGCTTAACGAATAAGCTACGAAATAAGCTATAACAGCTTATAGAGCTAAAAGGGAAAAAACGTGTACTAATAATAAATTTTGCAAAGGTATAATGAAAAAGACCCCAGGGCATGTTGGTAGTGAGGTGTGTGTTGTGTTGTTATAAAAGGTTGAGGGTGTTGAGGTCGGGGGTTCGAGCCTTGCTCACCCCCGATTTCCACCTTCTTTTTTTTGAAAACTTATAAAAGCAAAGTTGTAGATAAGCTATAAACTAACAATTTTTATAAAAGAAACTTTTTATGAAAAGCCCTAAATAAGCTAGAAAATAGCTGAAAAGACAGAAAAATGTAAAACTTCCTTTTTTAGCTTTTATATAGAACTTAAGAACTTGAAATCATGAAATAAGCTAACCTAAGACTTAATAAGCTACTCTTATACTAAACCTAACCTAATAAGCTAAACTAACTCAGAAACAAGCATAGAATCAAAAACAATAAGCTGAAAATCACAATAAGCTCTTATGAAAACTTTTAAACCAAACAGTCCCTAAGGGCTACTTAGAGCTTAATTTTAAGCACTAAAATGGATCCTTACAGCTAAGAGCTTAACACTTTCTTAAAGTACAGCTAAAAATCTACTTAAAACAATAAGCAAAACACATTTTGAAATCTAATTAAGCAACTAAAAAGTACTAGGAAAAAGCTACAGGCTACCGACTTGGTGTTTTTGGTTTTGATGAAAAAAAAACTAAACTAAGCAATAGGCTGACTTAATAAGCTAAGAACTAATTTAAACTAACCTAATAAGCTATTTTAAGTAGAATTTTAGCAAAACTAGAAAGCAATAAGCTAAATTACTCTAATAAGCACTTAATTAAAACTTAACAGCCAAACAAGCCTTGCAGGGATCTTTGAGCTTATTTTTCAATAAGCTCTTAAATCCTTATGCACTTATAAGCTAAACTAGATAAAACTACTACTAATAAGCTCCTAAAAACTACTTTTGAAATTCATTTGCTTATTGAAAAAGCTAAACAAAAACAGACAGAATACTCAGCTCCTGCTGAATTTTATTTTGACAATGAAAAGACAAAATGCACTTTTAAAAGCTTAAAAACAGATATCTAAAAGAAAATCAACATGAAACAAATTAACTATGGACCAAAAACTTCTTTAAGATTGAAATTCATATTCTAAAAACAGCTAATACCCTCTGATTTATTGAATTGAAAAAGCTTTTTCTCACTTTTTTCTGTCTGATGCAATGTGCACAATTAAAACTCAAAATCAAACCAGACAAAATGCAGGCCAAAGACACTTAATTCTATGCTTCTAAAAAAACACAAATCTTAGGACAAAATAGGCATGAGCATTTACTAAATTGATTTGAATCTAGAAATACAAATGACCCTTAACAGATTTAGACTAATATTAACCTAACTTATGAAAAACTAATTATCCCTATCCTAGCTTATGAATTTAGCACAAACAGATTAAAATGAAAGATAAAAAACATAAATCTTAAGACCAAATGGTCTCAAGCAGTACTAACTAATGGTTAGTACTGCTGAGCCAAACACCCCCTTAATTTTATGAAAATCCATTTAAGCTTATGAGATTTAAATCTAGTGGTTAAAACTTGTATACCAGATAATGAACAGATTATAACAACCTTAATAAGCATAAAACTATAAGCAAATAAGCCAGAAACAATAAGCTACTATGTATGCTAATTTTTTTATTTTTTTATTTATTGATTTTTAAGACAAAAAGAATAACACTAAGATTTATGCTATATTACTAGAAAACAGATTATTAGAACTACTTAATAAGCATAAAAACATAATAATAATCTCAATTAAGCAACAACTAAGCAGAATATAAGCAGATTAAGCAAAATTAAGCTAGGAAAATTAAGACAGAAAGAGTAAATGAACTTACAAGAAACCTTAGCTAAACAAAGGCAATAAGCTCAAGGAGCTATTTCTACAGCTCTAGCTTATCAAATGATAAGCTAGTAAAGTCCTTATGAACTCATCCATGGCTAGTTCATCATCCAAAAGCTCAAAATCTAATAGGCAAAGTTAATTAACTGATTTTTATAGTTTAAGTAGATTAAATGCTTATTATGAGCTTAATTTGAGCTTAGAGACTCAAAGAGCTTAAGATGAGCTTGTGAGGAGCTTATGTAACATTAAAAGCTTATTAAACAAAGTTTTAAGTGAATTTGAGAAAAGCAAATACGAATTCTATTAATGAAAAAGTTGAGTACAATTCTGAAAAGGAAATTACATTTAGCAAACGTTAAGCCAAAACATTTTAAATGAAAATTACAAAAGCTAATTTTAATAAGCTAATTTTATAAAACTACTCCTAGATATCTCTTGTGAGTGAGGCTTTGCTTCTATTTATACTAGTTGAGAGAAGCTTCTAGGACTCAAATTCAGTTAGACGCTCCCCTTAATCCACACCCTTGATGTATGCCAATCATTGGATCTTCATTCTTGGCCCTTGGATCGTTTTGATGAGCACACGGATTGCCAGCGTGGCATTCCGTGTGTCAGAGCCATTGTGCTTCTTTTTTAAGTCTTTTAGTGCAAAATACTAGTCCTTGGTGTGTTTCCTTCATTGTACGCGTGTCCTTCCTTTTGGGAATTGGCCAATGAGAGCATCATGTGACGTTTAACTCTGCCAAGGTGTCCTTTATCACTTGAATTTCATGGCCACGTCCTCAATTTGATTTTACCCTTTGTTTTGAGCTCGAGGTAAAATCGGGGAAGAAGGTGAATAGTGGTAACTCCTTTTCCCGCGTTTTACTTTTATAAAAGGGGAAGTTTGACTTTTCTTTTGACTCGGGGTTTGACTTTGGGCTTATAAAGGGTTTTGGGACGGGGTAAGGTTTTGGGCTCGAGCTTGGTTATATAAAAAGGTAACGGGTGTTAACTCTTATAATAAAAAGAGTTAACACCGTTAGGGTTTAGGGATTATTTTTGCAATTTGGTATATTACAAGGGCTGTTTTGGGGATTTTGGGTTTTTGTCATTTAGTGGTTGACTTCGGTTGACCAAGGGTTGACTTTTGTTGACCTTTGATAGCATTCTCCCGGCTCTTGTATTCTCTTTTTTCGTTCCCGTGTCCTTGTTTGTCCGGTTTTGACCGTTTTCTTGAGAATTTTTGCAATATCCGTACCTACACAATCACAAAGACAAAACAAGCAATATACAAACATTTTAAGCACAATTTTGTCTTTTATGGGACATTTTTGATATAAAAAGGATATATGTTTTCACACATATCAAATCACAAGCAAAACCCGAGCCCGGGTCCTAGTCAAATATCCCGAATGTTACTTAAATGTGTCGGGGTATATAAGTAACTTTTCCAACTAGGAAGAGTTAGTTTCATAAAAAAAATTCACTTTTCTATTTTTCTCTCCCATCCCACTCTCTCTCTTCTTTCTCTCTCTAAGAAATCATCTCACTCTCTTTCTATATTTTTTGATCTAGATCCGTGTATGATATGAAGTGTATGTGTTAAAGTGTAGTATACATGATATCATAACACAAGCAAGAGATGATGGGTTGGCTACTTAATCTTAGAGAGAGAAAGTGATATTTCTAGAAAGAGAAAGTGTAAGATAATGTATTATACTAAATGAACAACCAACCCCTTCCCATGGCTGGAAAGGGGTTTATATACATGTGTTTGTAAGCTCTATGGGCTTGGGTATGGGCTTACACGTGGGCTAACGGCCCGGCCCAATACTACTAGTCATACGCTTACTTTCTAACTACGAGCTTTGCTATACTAAACAATATACGGGGGTGACCGAGTCTTTTTCATAATCCTAACATTTATACACCAAGAAAACAAGTGAAATAATAAGAGTTCTACGCATTATCCTTATGATCTTGCCAGAACATCAGAGTGATGCTTTACAGTCTTTACAGTGATGATGGAAATCCTACCAGTTTCAACATCAAACAAGCACTACAACAGGTGACTTGTGAGATCCTATATGGATCAAACTTGTGATAACTGGATATCGATTCGATCCATTGTTATGAATTGATGACTTAATTAGTAAGATAGTAACTAACCAATTCACTCTTATCGTGTTGTCTGCTTTGAGACATTCCGGTAATGAGAACAAGCAAGCAAGGTGATTTTGATGTTCACACATTAGAGGATCTGATACTTAAGCTGGAAATCCTGTTAAGGAGATTCTTCTTAATTTGAATCTACCTGATCATAGGTCGGTCCTCATCGAATAAGAGGTTAATCCAACCAAACACGGGCGAATGACAAAGCCATATTCGTCTACAAGCTTTGTTGCTGACTATTTTATTGCAGATAAATATAAAGATGGAGATGAAGATACCTCGTTCCAGCAAAGTCAAGTTCATAACCACATGCTCATACTCGAACAAAAAATATAAAGACGTGAAGCTCAAGTACATGTTACTCAAGTCTTTTGCTACTCTGATACTAAATACGTCTTCCTTGAAGTCATTAAGTGTTCAAGATGAAGCATCTCAAGGAAGATTGTTCGATAGCTTTTAAGATAAAAGAAAAGTATGAGCATGTCGGTCCAGAAGTCACCAAGTTCACAAGATAGCAAGATTCATGACGATGTTGAAGTAATGATGCAAAAGTGATGATCTTAAGAAGTTCAAGATCATTTTTTATCAAAGAAAGTTGGAGCAAGCTCAAGATCAAGTTCACTACATATTAACACAAGATTAAGATTAAAGAAATCAAGACTACGAACAAGACCGAAGACATTCATAAAATGCTAGGCTTAAGTTTTTTAATTTGGAGTGACCTCCCTTAGGGGGAGATTGTTAGGAATCAAAAAAAGACTCGGTCACTCCCAAAATAGTATTTCATAACTCGTAGTTAAACGTTCAATAAAAGGAAGCTAACCGGGTCAAAATAAGGAGTCTTTATGTTGACCAACACCCTATATTGTAGTATAAATACCCTTTCCTACCAAGGGAGAGGGTGTTGGTTCATTTATATTTC
>BQNB010015617.1:0-21460 GCA_026074375.1 Tanacetum coccineum
CATTAAGGCTGCACTGTTTGAAGCACTTTACGGTCGAAAGTGTCATTCACCTGTTTTTTGGGCCGAGGTTAGAGAAGTTCAACTCACTGGTTCGGAGATAGTTCAAGAGACGACTGAGAAAATTGTCCAGATCAAGCAAAGAATTCAAGCCACACGTGATCGACAAAAGAGTTACGCCAATTTAAAGCGTAAGCTGATGGAATTTCAAGTTGGAGATAGAGTTATGCTCAAGGTTTCACCTAGGAAAGGAGTAGTACTTTTTGGCAAACGGGGAAGCTAAACCCTAGATATGTTAGACTTTTCAAAGTGCTAGAAAAGGTTGGAGCCATTGCTTACAAGCTTGAACTTCCTTAAGAGCTAAGCAGGGTTCATAATACATTTCATGTATCCAACTTGAAGAAGTGCTATGCCGATGAACCATTAGCCGTTTCGTTGGATGGACTCCATATTGATGACAAGCTTTATTTTGTCGAGGAACCTGTAGAAATCATGGACCATGAAGTTAAACAATTGAAACGAAGTCGTATCCCAATTTTCAAGGTTCGATGGAACTACAAGAGAGGTCCTGAGTTTACATGGGAACGTGAAGACCAATTCAGGAAGAAGTATCCACATCTCTTCACAGAAACCGCACCGTCGTCAAGTGTCGCGTCTTAAGCCTTGAGGACAAGGCTCATTTAATGGGGGAAGACTATAACACCCCGTGTTTTAGGGTCATTGTACGTCGTCAATAAATTCACTATTTATTTTTAGTATTGTACGCGTTTGCTTTTAAATTGAAATCGTTAAGTTAAATCGCGTAAGCTAAAAATTATCGTTCAATGTAAACGGGCATCAAACAATTAAATGTTTACATCAAGCAAGTGTTAAGTAATTATTTTGAGGATAATTATTAACTTTGTTCATTTTATTTTTATTGGTTGCGTAAAGTGTTTACGTTTCGCGATAAAATACGTTTAGGCATACCCGGAACCACCAAAACTTTTCTACGCTTCAACAAATACCCACAATTATACCCAATACTCAAAATTTACAAAATATCATCATATATATCTATATATGGCCAGATTTGGTGAAAGAAATAAGAGAAAATATCACCAAATCTACCAACTTGACTTGTACAACATGTATCTCATTAAGGCTAGGTAATGTGGCAAGTAACTTGACCAAAGACTTCCTTAAAACCCTCATTTGTGTCCCAAGACTTTCCTATGACCACTTGACTAACTCTTGATATTTATATACACTTGCAAGACTTAGATAACACATACACTTCATACTTTACAAGAAAATCAACACTCATTCTCTCCTTTTTCTCTCTTCAACCCACGGCCAAAACCAATCACCCTAAATAATTCATACAAAATTTATCTACAACATTTACAAGCACTCCGACAACATATCTAAGATATCCCAAGGTGATTAGAAGGTTTGGTTTGGGGTTTACAAGTGTTAAGCAAAGGAAAAGCAAGATTAGGGTTTCATTTGGTTTTAGGGTTTTCAAGTGTTGTAAGCTTGGGTTTGTTTGCTAAACAAGGGTTTAGATCATATTGTTCATCATCCTACTTCATATTAAGGTTACCTAAAACTCTTAATCTCTTTACATTCATGATTTTATGCATATATAATGTTTGTATAGTTAATCACCATCTAAGAACTTATTTACTTGTAAAAATGGATTTTTACACTTGTTTATGATTTGGTACACTTTCACACATGACATATAGATGTTAATATAATGTTATAATGGATGTATAAGTATTATACATGTGTGGTTTATGTATAAAAAGTATATATAAGCAAGTTATCAAAAAAGTATACTTATGAAAGTTCATGGATAAATAAGTATGTATGCATTTGGATCTTGTGATTCTTGGACAATATATGGACAAATATTGGAGTAGAGACCCTAAGAATGTAAGATCTGGATAATAAGTGTTTGTATGGACTGTAAACAAGGTGGTTAAGCATTAAAAAGTACAAAATCAAGTTTAAAAATGTTCTTTATTCAAAAAAACTTCAAAAAACTTTGTTTTAATTCAAAAATAAATCTTTTTATTTTATATTTTTATTAAATACTACATGTTATGAGGATTCCAACCATATAAGGAACTTAACACAAATCCGCTCTTTATAACAAAGGAGATACGTTAGCTACAAGTTATACGATAATAAATGCGGGGGTTTTTTATAAAGAATTTCATAAAAAAAACAGTTACAAAATACTTTGATTTATTAGATAGTTTTTTTCTCAGTTATCCATATTTAAGGATTCCAAAACATTAAGAATAATAATTTTTTGATCAATAACGTATGAATTTCGCAAGTTTACGATAATTAAAGTTTATAAAAATAATTTTATAAACTATGAACAGTAAAAATCACTATTCATCTCAGACCTATATTTTTGAAAAATATCATAATTTGATAGAACTTTTAATTTCAAAGACGTGCTCGAAAGAATCACTAAAAACAAAGTTAAACGAATAAATTCGATGTTTACGAGGGTTGAAATTTAGAAATTTAATATTTTGATAACTCTGTCTTTTACGTAACGCTGTGGACGTATGTACGAACTTAAAAAATGGTAATTTACGCCGTTTTTACTAAAGAGATATTTATAAACGTTTTTACTTTATAAATATGATTTTACGAATGCAATTAGATGGTGATGTAGCTATATAGAATTTTATATGGTATTAGTTATCAACAGTGTTACGTTACTTATAGGCTCTATAAATTATTTAGGTTGACAATTCGGCGTATATCTGACGCATTTTCTGTGATATACTTGATATTCATTAAACCCCAAGGTGAGTTCATGGCACCATGTGTTACATTTATAATAGATTTAAAGTTTTGGGGTGAGAAACATTGCATGTTTTTACATTTGGACGCAAGTGGTCTTTATCACATTGTGATTACGTGTTTGCCTAAGTAGCGATAACCCTTTAAGCCCATTACCTTGAAACTGTCAATTACTTGTTGTGAGCATTGGAATGTTATTTAGATCTATTTGGGGGTTTCGACTTCCCGTTCGGGTGAGTTCATTGCTCACTATGCCAGTTTGCCAGACAACGAACGTATCACCATGTCATAACATAGGATGTTGTGGGTTAGAACATCTTCAACGGCAATGTTGGCAATTATATATTGCAATTCATACGTGGTGAGCTTCAGGTGTCATGAGCTTAGCGGAAAAGTAATCACATTTTATGATGTTTGTATTGTTGCATTATCATGGGGATATCTTTGACAGGTCTACATTATAATTTTACAAAAAATAAAAAAAAAAAAACCTTATGAATTCTACCCAACATTATATGTTGACATTTTAAAGGCATGTTTTTTAGGGATCAATAAGGCACGAGATGCAAGGGATACATTGGTGGTTTTGATTTGGATGTCACATGCATTAAAGATTTGGTTGCATTAATTTTGTATATCGTTATGAACTAGAATCTTTATATTTTGAACAAGTGAAGCTTAGGGCTTTTTGTAACAAACACTTTGCTAAATCCAATGTATCGGTTTTTAAACAAATTTTGGGTCGTTCTTATATATATATTGTGTTATTGATTTATGAAGTATCACCCCCAACCCATATTCCGTTGCGACCTAATTTGGGGGTGTTACATCTTTTCCTGGTAGTGTATGACAAGGAGTTCAAACAAAGATCTTATCCAACCTTTTGAAGAACCTGAATGAGTTTTACATTCAATAAGGAAGCTCTTCAAGACAACGAGTCTTGATTATTCAAATTCATCGGGATTTGAATTATTTCCTGATCACGAAGATCATTCCGAAGAAGAAGAAACCAAAACAATGGGGGAACCAACTATGGAAGAGTACATGACCAAGACCCGGGAAGGCTATGGCTCAGGAATTTCAAGGCCTAAGATTGATGAAAATGATCAATTTGAGCTGAAGGGTCAATTTCTCAAAGAACTGCATAATAACACTTTCAGTGGATTGGATAATGAAGATGTCAATGAACATATTGAGAAAGTTCTTGAGATTGTTGATCTATTTCATATCCCTAACATAACTCAAGATCAAGTAATGCTTCGAGTTTTCCCTATGTCACTTACTAGAGTCGCAAGTCGTTGGCTAAGAAATGAACCAACTGGTTCATTTACAACTTGGGAAATTCTTAAGGAGTATTTTTTAAGCAAATATTGCCCACCTTCCCGAACTGCTAAAAAGATGGAGGAAATCAATAACTTCCAACAAGATCCTGATGAAACTCTTTACCAAGCATGGGAACGATTCAAGGAACTATTATTGAGATGTCCTCAACATTACTTAACAGATATGCAGGAAGTGATCTTGTTTTACAAGGGATTGGATGTACCTACTAGACAAATTCTTGATTCCAAAGGTGATATACCATCTATGAAAGCTGTTGATGCAAAGAAAGCCATCCAAGATATGGCTCATCATTCTTAGAAATGGCACAATGAAACATCTACTAGATGTAGAAGTACTAAAACTTCTGACGGATTAGCTGCTATTCAAGCTCAACTTAATAACCTTGGAAGGGAAATCAAGAAAGTAAAGAAAAAAGTGTATTCTGCTCAAGTAGGTTATGAATTATCTAAGGGATCTCACTACACTAAGGATTTTCCACTGAAAGAAAAATGAAATACACTTGAAGAAGCGTATTACACTCAATTTGGTGTACCATTCCAATAAGGAGGACAATGTAGAGTAGCAGCTCCAGGATTCTACCAAAGGAATAATGGGAACCCTTTGTATCAAGAGCGAAGACAAACAATGGAAGAATTGAGCAAATTTATGGCCGGATCTGCAAAAGGACATGAAGAAAACTCCAACTTGATCAAGGAAATTTGAGCTTCCACGGATGCTGCTATCAGAAATCAAGGAGCCTCGATCAAAGCTTTGGAAATTCAAATCAGGCAAATGAGCAAGGTACTGCAAGAAAGGGGATCTAGAAATTTACCAAGCTCAACTGAAACAAAACCGAGAGATCATGTCAAGTCAATCTTGACAACTGTTGAAAGTGATACGACCTCGATACGTCGTAGCGGGCCCACAGAATAGTAAGCTGTTTTTCGTGCAAACTCAAGCGACTATTCCCTTTCCTAGTCGCTTGTATAATGATTGCTATGATGAAGAGGAGGGATCATGTGGACTGAAAAACTTTGATACCTATTTAATTGGGACAATACTTCTCGACGATGCCCTACCTCCTAAGGAAAAAGACCCAGAGAGTTTCACTTTACCTTGTTATATTAATAATTTGTGTTTTAATAAAGCCTTAGCTGACTTGGGAGCTAGCATTAGTGTTATGCCTTTCTCGACCTATACCAATCTAGGGTTAGGTGAATTAGCTCCTACTAACTTAATTGTTGAATTGGCTAATAGAACCGTGAAACATTCCAAAGGTATAGCGGAAAATGTTCTAATAAAGATTGATAAATTGGTTTTCCCAGTAGTCTTTATTGTTCTAGACATGCCGGAGGATTTGAAGACCGCTTTGATCATAGGAAGACCATTTTTGTCTACTACCCATGCTAAAATTAATGTGTTCAAAAGAAATATTACTTTAAAAGTATGGAATGACAAAGTAGTGAAAAACCTACTAGGAACATAATTAAGAGGGTCTATGTGTTAAGTTTAAGAGAAAGGATGGAACTTGATTTAGAAGCTAGGCTAATGGGAGAAGCTTTGATTTTGAATATATAATAAGACCCGTTGTATGGAAACTATATTAAACTAAATGATCTAAATAAACCATTAAGGGTTAGGAAAAATCAAGTTGATGATTTTGGACCCACCATTAAGGATGGTGAGATTATTGATGAACCCATAGGGGATATAGTTGAAACTACGCATGATAATAAGATCATTGATGGATTACATGAATACCTTAGTTATTGCTACTTTGATAGGAAGATCCATATCAAATGTGCTTTTAATCTGCACTTTTCTTGCATGATAGATTATGAACATGTTAATGCTAATTTCTTCCCTCTCTTGTCTATTAATGTGATCTCTAAAAGCTTTTATAATTCAAAAATAAAGGAAAAGGTTGAGTATAAAGGGAAAACTGTTGTTGGAGCTTTTATGAATATACCTATTTTTGTTGGAAACTTCTTTTTTGTGGCAGATTTTGTAGTTATGGAAAATATGGATATTTACCGTGATGAAGGAATGTGTGATATCATTGTTGGAAGACCGTTTTGTAGATGAAGGAATGTGTGATAACATCTTTGAAAAACTTATTTTTTACTGGGACGACATCCCTTTAACAATGAAATTCCCCGCGTAGTAATTTGCAAAATCGGTAAACCACGGGGTACTTGAGTCACCACGAGAAGTCACCATATTAAGTGTCTTAAGAGGAACTTGTCATCACTATTTTGGTCGAGCACTATTTTTCATACTACGGATTTTCTAATCGGGAAAGATGATCGGCCGCGAGATTCTCGGCTCCTTTTGTGTCAATTACGTTGAAATCAAACTCTTGAAGGAGGAGAACCCACCGGAGCAATCTTGCCTTGGAATCTTTTTTAGCAAAGAGATATTTTAGGGCAGAGTGATCCGTATACACTATGCTTTTGTTCAAGATGAGGTAAGATCGGAATTTTTCGAAGGCATACACCACGGCTAACATTTCTTTCTCCGTCGTAGTGTAATGCGATTCCGCCTCGTTCATTGTTTTACTAGCATAGTGTATAGGCCTAAAGTGTTTTTCATGACGTTGCCCCAAGACTGCACCTATGGCAAAGTCGCTTGCATCGCACATAAGCTCAAAGGGTAGGTCCTAGTCTGGGGCAATCAAGATTGGAGCTTCAGTAAGTTTTTTCTTTAACGTTTGAAAAGCTTGAATACATTCATCGGAGAAAATGAACGGAGTATTCTTCTCAAGAAGATGAGTCATCGGTCGGGAAATTTTGGAAAAATCCTTAATGAACCGTCGGTAGAAACCGGCATGACCGAGAAAACTCCGAACACCCTTAACGGTGGTAGGATGAGGTAACTTAGCAATCACATCGATTTTGGCTTTATCAACCTCAATCCCTTTTTTGGAAATCTTATGGCCAAGGACAATGCCTTCCTTTACCATAAAATGACTCTTTTCCCAATTTAGACAAAGATTTGTGTCTTCACACCTTTGAAAAACATATTGTCTACACGAGAGATGGCATTTTTTGAATGATTCCCAAAAAACCGAAAAGTTTCATACTTGAAGCTTCATTGTTTTTTCGATCATTATCATGAAAGACAGACATCTTTCACCTTTGGAACGTGCCGGTGCATTGCATAAGCCAAAAGGCATGTGCGCACGGTAGGCGATCGTTCCGTTTTAAAGGACACTGCTGAATGTTGTCTTTCTTGATAATGGGTTCAATGGGAATTTGAAAGTAACCCGAGAAAGAAAGAAACCATTATAGAAAACAGTAGTACTCGTTTCCGCTATCTCCAAGCCATTTTAAACCAATTAACGGTAGGTGGAATAATGGTCTTTACAGGTGGCTTCATTTAACTTTCGGTAGTCAATGCATACACGCCAACCCGTAACCAATCGAGTCAGGATCAACTCATTTTCATCATTATCAACAATGGTAAAGCCACCCTTTTTCGGTATGCAATCTATGGGGCTTACCCAAGGACTATCCGAGATCGGGTAAATTAATCCGGCGTCAAGAAGTTTTTCAACCTCCTTTTTGATGACATCGTGGATCTTTGGATTCACCCCGTCTGTTCGGTGTTGAACCCAAAGTTTTGTAGTCTCTTCCATGAAGTTTCTTTGGGTACAAAATTCCGGGTTAATTTTTTAACCCTTGGATGTCGGAGAGTTTCCAAGCGATTGTCTCGCTTATGTGACTTCGAAAAACTTTATGAAGAGCGGTCTTTCTCCTTGTCTATCAATGTACTTTTAGCAATTTATGACGGGCAACTGTTCTCACCTTCCAAAATGCGTGTATTCGTGCTGAGGATGGTAAGTCCTGTGTTGTCCCTTAGGGTGGTTCATCAATTGAAGATTTATCAGTCTTAGTTTTACAAATTTTTAGTTCTTTGAATTTCAGGCAAATAATTTCCTTGAGTGGGAGGGGGTAATGATGGATCATCATTGAGAAATGATTCAAGAAGAAGAATATCCCCCTAGGGTCATTGTTTGGAGTCATTCAACTTTGGTGAAGTTGGTATCATCTTTAAGAGCGAGGGAAAGCAATAGACTTCTTCGAGAAGAAATCACTATCACCGAAGGGAGTGAGAGTCGGAGAAGAGTAGAAAATGATTCGTGTCATGTAAGGAGTGGGATTTCGCCACTGCCATCACATCGGAGAAACTGAGAATTCTTGAGAATACTCCTCACAAGCCATTTCAATGACGTCGATTCGGTTTGCCATCATATCATCAATAAATTAGAGGGTATCTCAAAAGTTTGACCGAGTGAAGATTTGAATGTTACGGTTCTTTTTCGACATGAAGAGTTAATTCTCACTTGTACACATCAATCAAAGCACGTCCGGTCTTTAAGAATGATCTCTCGAGAATTAGAGGAACTCAGGGATCGGCATCAAAGTCTACGACTACAAAGTCGGCCAGGAATTTGAACTTTCTTACTTTAAGGTAAACATCTTCAGCGATACCGATCGGTTTGGTAATCGAACGGTCTGCAAGTTCAAGAGTCATACAAGTAGGAGTAAGCTCAAGAAGAGAAAGATTTTTACATACGGATAATGGCATGAGATTTATGCTAGCGCCAAGATCGGCCAAGGCTAAGTACTCATCCATTCCGAGAAAATCACATGGTATTAGAAATTTGTCGGGGTCTCTAAGTTTTTCGGGTAACTTGTTTAAGATGACCGCCGAACAATGCTCACTCAAAGGAGTTCTAGCCATTTCACTTAACTTTTCTTTGTTTCCAATTAAGGCTTTAAGAGTCGAGGCAAATTTTGGCATAAGAATCAAAGCATCCGCTAAACTAATTTCGAAACTCATATCTTGAAAAATTTTGTAGAATTTCTCAACTTGGTCGTTAGCTTTTTCACGGCGCTTTTCATCATTACGTCTCGAAGGATATGGAATTGATGGTTTTGGGTTAGGCATCGGAACACTAACGGGAGTAACAACGGGTTTAGAATTTGGTATTTGGGTTTGAACTTGGACAACCGGAGGTTGGACGTCTTTGGTGCTTCCGTTATTAGTAGGAAGCACCGTGTCCTTTGTCACCTCGGGTTCACGTTCCACTACTTTAGGAGGAGATGAAGTAGTAGGAATCGTGGGTCCTTGATAAGCAACACCACTTCGGGTGGTAATACCCTTCAAGTCTACCTTCGGGTTAGTAATGGTGTTACTAGGGAGTGTCCCTGAACCTGAAGTAGAAGCGGTATTGGAATTTACGAACTTGGAAAGCATGTCCGTTAAATTAGTCATTTGATTTTGCAAATTTTGATTCTGATTCTGCATATTTCTCATCACTGCATCATTAGCTTTGACATAATTTTGAAAATCATCCTTCGACACACCTTGTGTTTGCGGAGCTGGAGCTTGGTAAGGTTGAGTTTGGTGAACCGGGGGTTGATTAATCGGAGTTCGGTAAGTTTGGCCTTGGTTAACCGGGGGTTGGTAGGTAGAAGCTTAGTTGTAATTATTTTTCCGGTTTTGGTTGTAACGGTTTTGGTTATTTCCTTAGTTGTTTGGAACGGGAGGAAAACCAGGAGGTCGAATTTGATTAGCAATTAGGGCTCGGTAACCGGTATTTCCTTGATTAAAATTAGCTGCTGCTGCTTGGGAAACATATTCTTGAATATTGTCACGATAAACATTGTCATCGGTGGCGGGACAATTTCGGTAAGAATGAGCACCACCACAAGTAACACAACTTTCCTCGACCACTTTGACGGGAGTGGGAGCTTGGGTTTGGTTTTTCTTTTCGAGAAGTAAAGCTTTCACCATATCTTTAAGTTCAGCAACGTCAGGAGAAATACCAGGGGTAGAACTGCTCGAACTCACTTTGGCAACAACTGGTTTGTTACGTGAATTACGAACTTTGGATTTGCTTTCAATGATTCTTAGGCAATGATTGCAGTTTATTATATACCTAAAATATTATTATAAAATATAATAATTCAAAGAGCAATTAAGAAAATTCCCTAAGGAAAATTCTCGAGTTGATGCAACTCCGAAAATCTATGATGTGGGCATGCCCGAAGAAGATCATTAAATTGGTCCCATGCCTCGTAGAAAGTTTCATCAAATCTTTGTTGAAATCTCGTGATTTCATTTCGAAGATTTGTTGTTTTGGAAGGAGGGAAAAATTTGTTGATGAATTTTGAAACAAGATCATCCCATGTTAGAATCGATCGAGGGGGTTCTTTTTCAAGCCAAATCCGGGCTGCACCCTCGAGAGAAAATGGGAAAAGCATAAGCTTTACCGACGTACTCAGGACGTTCTGGGAACTTCTTGTAGAAGTGACTTGTTGAATAACGGATGTGAGCATGAGAGGTCTTCTTTGTCATGTCGAAAAGAATTGTTTGTTTTGAACGAGGGTAAGCAAACCGTGCTTAAGCTCAAAGTTGTCCGCGGTGATTTCGGGCACAACGATGGCATCCTCGTAACCCACGGTGGGTGCTTCGAGCAATTGAGCCATAGTACGATTATCATCCATTGTAACTACGGGAATAGGTTCACAAAGATTGAATGGTTCAACAAAAGTCAGATTGACTTGTTGTTGTTGATGGTTAGAATTACGAGATTGAGAACGAGTGCGCATGCACTAAAATTTAAAAAGAAAATTTATACTAATTTTTTAGTTTTTAATTTTATTTTTTTTGGTATTTTAACAATGAATTTTAAATACGGACAATGAGATAAGACACTTAAACCTAATAATCAACTTGCTTCTCGGTAACTCTTCAAAAGAAAAACGCACAAAAGAGTTTGTTTAACTTTCGAAGGTGAGCCGTACGTCGCAAGAGACACAAAAGGTAAGTTTTTGATCTTTGGTTCGGGAACTTATTGATGGATAATACTTCAATTGAAAGTATTATTTGTTGGTGTTCTTTTATCAACTTGGTGAATTTATTTTATTTTATTTTTCTTTTTATGGATAATGTTTTTATGTTTTTGGTTTTTTTGGTTTTATATTTTAATTATACTAATAAAAGAAAATGAAAAATATTTTTGTATTTTTTATATGAAAATAAACAAAATAACTTCTCTTGGAAGGATCTTCAAACAAAAATTTTCAAACGGCTTCAACAATCGTAGACAATCCTCCCCGGGCAGGCGGGCGCAAAAAAACTTGATCACTTCTGATACACTCTTTAATACTTAGTATATATATATATATATCTATATATATCATATATATGATCTATATATATTTATATATATATATATATTAATATACTTATAAATAAATAAAGAAAGGGTAGGAATCAAAAGATCTCAGTTATAGTAATCCGGAAGTATTGATTCCCGGGTCGTTATCCCGGAAAGCAATTGAAAGTCGAGAGTCGTTTTGAGAATCGATGTTTGAATGGGATAAGATTGATATTGTTTTTTTTTCTAAAACTACAAGAAAAATAAGGCAAAAACTTAAAACTACTTAGGAAAAAACAAAGTATTAGCTAAAACGTTATAAAACGGAAACCCTAAACTATGACTAAAAACCCTAAACTTCCAAAAATAAACTTAAAATGAATATTTCACTTTTAATAGACTTTGATTAACTAAAAAGTAAGATTAAAGAAAACTAGAATGAAAACGGAGTTGATTTGAGCTTAAAAACACGGAAAAACGTAAATGGGAATGAATCCCGTTCTTTAAAAAGTGAAATTTTGCAAATTAAACCCTAAGGAAACAAAACTATTTTTCCTAGGAACTATATGATAAAAGAAAATTTTCTATAAAAGAATTATATTTTTTTGACTTTTTTATATTTTTTTATGAATTAAAAATGATTTTAAAGAAAATTAAATATAAAAAATACTAAATGTTTTATAAAAATTCTATAAAAAATTATGAAAAATAGCTTGAACAATAAGGAATCTAAGAAAAATAAGATTGGAAACACAGCTTATCGAATAAGTTGTGTAATAAGCAAAAACAGCTTATTATACCTAAAGAGCTAAAATGCATATAAGGAATAGATTTTGCAAAGGAATACCGGATGAGCTATTGTAGCACAATGGTTGGGAGTGTGGGGGATAAAACGCTTGGTGAGGGTGGTAGAGGTCTCGGGTTCGAGCCTTGCTCACCCGGGGCTTCCCACTATCCCAAGTGTTTTTATTTTCGCCATTTTTTATAACTTTTTAGAAAACTTAAAAATAAGCACTTTTTACAAAGCAACCTTTTTTATAAACCTCAAATAAGCACATAAATAAGCTAAGTAAGACAAAATAAGCTAAAATACTCTAAGTCCTAAAAAACTAACTGTTTGTATTTTTTTAGGTGAATAAGCAAATAAAAATGACAAATAAGCTAAATCAGTCAATAAGCTATGTCTAAAAAGCACATAAGAACAAAAATAAGCACAATGATAAGCTAGATAGACAAAAAAGCTAAAAAGGCTTAAATTCACTTGAAATTTTCACTAAAAAGCAAATAAGCTCAAATAAGCAATTGGCAAAACCAAATAAGCTAAAATAGATAAGCTAAAATAAAGAAAAAACCTAATAAGCTAAGCTAAACCTAAATAAGCAATAACAATAAGCAGATAAGCTAAAATAAAAGAATAAGCAACTTTGGTAATCTGTTAACCCAAATAACCCCATAAGACACCTTTGAGCTTATTTTTCAATAAGCTAAAGGATCCTTATGGACTTTTGACTTAATACCCTAAAAAGTATACCTAGAATACTACTTAAAACAACTTTCAAAAAGCATTTTGAAAATCAAAAACTTAAAGAAAAAGCTAAGTGAAAATGGCTTTTTGACTCAGTGGCGCTGAGGTTTTTTTTGGTTTTGAAAAGACAAATTACATTATTTGCAGCTTAAAACATAATACCAATTGAACTTATTTCTAAAAGATAATTTGAGACAAATGATTAATGACCTAAAAACTACTTATGTCTTAAAAATCAAGACCTATAAACTAAAATTATCCTCTGATTTTTAACCCTAAAATTGACTATTTATCTGTTTTTCCTATCTGATGGCATCCAGACACTTAAATGTCCAAAAACTTAAATCTAAAGTGCAGCAGATTAGGACTTGTTTTGACTCTTATAAAAACTAGACTAAGGGCAAATGAAATAGTTTAATTACCTAAAAAAATAAACTAACGATGACAGATTTAGACTAGCTACTAGCAAACTTTATAAAAAACTAGATTAAGCCTATTTAACTTGTTAACCCTACTCTTATAAACCTAAATTTTGAGATTAAAAATGAAATTAAAGGACCAAATGGTCACTAGCAGTACTAACTCTCAGTTAGTACTACCATGCCAAACACCCCCTTATTTCGTTAAAAATCCATTTTAAGCTTATAAATGTGAGAATTAATGATCAATTTTTAGATATCAGATATTAACAAGCTTTTAAGAGACCTATTAAGCATATATGAGCAGAACAATAAGCTATAACACTTAAGCTAATTTTTTTTTGTTATTTTGCTGATTTTAAGACAGAAACATTTAAACTAAGAATTAATACTTAAGTTTTAACACAATAAGCATATAATCACTACGATAAGCATTCATAAGCAAAATAAAACAGAAATAAGCAAGCTATAAGCACAATTAAACTAAAATGCAGGTTTAAGCTAAGTATTAAAGATAAAAATGTTAAATTGAGAACTTACATAAACCTTTGCATAAACAAGGCTATCAAATGCTCTAAGAGCTATCAACAAGCTCCAGCTTATCAAGTGATAAGCTGGTAGGGTCCTGGAAGTCCTTTCTTAATTGACTTCCCTTCTATTAATAAGCTTTGGTAATATTGATTGTGAGATTTGAGTATGATAAGCTCAACTAAGCTTTTGAGTGCTTAGTTGAGTTAATAGCCATCTTAAGAGTAGAGATGACAGCTTAATAAGAGCTTATTAAACAGTAGAAAGCTTATTCAACCATTTTACAAATTTAGTGAAATAGATTAAAACATAAGACTTATAAGTGAAATGCAAACTTTTATTAATAAAAATATATTACAAAGCTTTTTAAATGAAAGTTACAAAGATTGAACGATTATAAGCTAGAAAATACAATAAGCTATAAGCTAATTTTACACTACTCCTAATTAAGCTAGATGAACCCTGTGAGTGAGGATGCCCTTGTATTTATAGCAGGATAAGGAAGCTTCTAGGTCTCCAAGTTTGTTACAAGCTCCTTTTTATCCACACCTTGAAATCTTTGCCAATCATTGGATTCATCTTATGACCGTTGGATTGATATTTGTCACACGGATTGCCAACGTGGCATTCCGTGTGTCAGACCCCTTTGTGCTTCTTTTGCACTAGATTTAGTGCAAAATCTCAATCATTGGTGTGTTTCTATAATTGCCCGCGTGTCCTTCCTTGTGTGCTTGGACCAATAAGAGCTCTCAATGACGTATAACTCTGCCACATCGTACCTTGTCACTTGAATTGTTGAGCCACGTCCTCAATTTGGTTTTACCCCATGATTTTGACGCGAGGTTAAACCGAAGATGATGATGAATAGTAAAACCAATTCCCGCGCCTTTTTTCTTTTTATAACTGAGTTTGACTCGGGGTTGTGGGAGGATTTGACTTGGGCCCGGGTATAACAAATTGGGCTACAGTTTGGGATTTGGGCTTGGTTATAAAATTGTGTTATAAAGGGATAACGACCGTTATCTCTTTATTATAAAGGAGATAACGGTGTTAGGGTTTAGGGTATTTTGAGGATTTTGTCTTTTTGTGGTTGACCAATGTTGACCATTGATTGACTATGTTGACCATTGATAAATACTTCCAGCTCTTTTGCACTCTTTCCGTTCCCGTGTCCGTGTTTGTCCGACTTTGACTGTTTTCTTGTTATTTTTGCATTATCCGTACCTACACATTCACAAACAACAAAATACACAAATACAAGTGTATGTTTGCACATTATGATCATTTTAAGGGTCAATTTCTATGTAAAAAGGATATGTGATTTCTCACATATCAGCCACCCGTACCCATCTAATGGACCGGGGCAGCCCATTAAGTATTCATATGAAGACCAAATGGGCCCAAATCCCTTTTAAATAAAAACCAGCCCAAACACCTTTTATATATCAAATTGACCCAATACACTTTAACTTTCATTAAGCCCTAACCCTTTTATACTTAACTCTGTTAAGTCCTTTAAGGACTGTGGGTGCAAAACATCAACACACCCTCAAGGACCAAACTTGCCAACGCACAAAACTTACACACCACAAAGGACCATCGTTGTAAAACAACAATACAAACAGAAGGACCAAATGTGCCAATCCATAAAACTTTTACCCTGTATAAAACAGATATAAACAAACCTTTCCCGCCTAAAACCCTGTTCATCATCCCTGTCACTATCCCTCAACTTCTACCCTTCACACCACAACAAAACCATCATTTTCTATCAACCCCACACCTCACATGGTTCAATGCCACCTTGGCAATCCCCTAAATCACCATTGGTCAATAAAAACAAAACAAGATGAAAGGCTTGGATCAAAGACCTTGGGGACAAAGCAAATTTGATGGCTGAGATTACTTTGGGGACTCTACTAACACAACAAACACACCTTTGTTTTGTCTCAGTAAAGAAACACATAAGAAGAGCTCAAGACCTTAGAGCTTATAGTATAAATAT
This sequence comes from Tanacetum coccineum, assembly GCA_026074375.1. Classification (NCBI taxonomy): domain Eukaryota; kingdom Viridiplantae; phylum Streptophyta; class Magnoliopsida; order Asterales; family Asteraceae; genus Tanacetum; species Tanacetum coccineum. Next base: position 15,780 of record BQNB010015617.1, read on the forward strand.
AGGTCCCTTGTAGCTTATAGTTTTGAGTCAAATTTTGTTAAGTCTAGTCTTGTATTAACAAAGTTTGTCCAATTTTAATACTGTCCTTTAATTACTTGTCATTTAATTTTTCTGTCATTTAAATTATTGCATTGTAATCCTTTTTTCAAGTTAATGAAATTTTCAGCTTTCCTTTAAATATTGTCATTTAAGTTTAATTGTCTTTTAAATACTGTTTTTAAGCTCTTGTATAAGCTTTTGAACCATTGAAAGCTTATATAAACACTTGTTTTCATTTCTGTCTAAAAAACTAAAAATCATAAAAAAATCTGTCAAAAAAAGCAATGGAGCAAGGTAAATCATGGAAGGCCTTGGGTTAGAGCTTCTTGGGAAGCATATAGGTTGGTGTAAGCTGGTTTGAGAGCTTATTCCCTTGCCAAAAGCTGTGGACCTTTGTGAGTTTCCATTTTATCATCTTTCAATTTTTGCTTATTACTGTTCATGTGTTTATTTCTGCTTATTTCTTTCTTATTTATGCTTAGTTATGTTAGTTTATGCTTACTTGTCTCTGTTTAATGCTTACAAGTTCTTTGTTTTATTTTTTATTTTAAACTGCCTTTAATTGCTTTTAACTGCTTATTGCTTATTTGCTTATTTTAGTGCTTATTGCTTTGTTCTTATTGCTTATTCTTGCTTAACATTACTTTGTTACCATCTGTTTTCAAACCCTTTTGCTTAAATCAGTCTAAATCAGCTTAAAATTGGTTTTTAAAAACTTAAAGGGGTGTTTGGGTTAAGTGGTTAAAGTGGGTCAAAACAGGTTTTAAACCAGTTGGGTCACCAAGGCAACCTGTACAAGCCTTCTTAAGTTATTTATAAACTGTTTTTCAAAGTTTTAAAGTCTTAAGGCTTGTTTTCAAACTTTTTCAAAAAGTTGTTTACATATGTGGTTCAAAAGGAATCTCACATTGCTTATTTGATTAAGACTTTTAAAACAGTTTTTAAGAGTAGTTTTTGTGTTGTTTTTAGTGTCCTAATGCAGTAGCATAAAGGTCTTTTAAGTTTACTTTTGTGTTGTTAAAATATGTCAAAGTTTTTGTTAAGTGTCTTTTAGTCTAAAAACAGCTTTTTCATTTTCAAATTTCAGTTAGTTAAAACAGTTTTTAGGATTTGAAATTTTGAGCATAAGCTCATTGGAGGTCAAACTCCATTTGTTTTAACTTATTTTTCATTTTGAAGCTTATTTTTTAGCTTATTTTTTTAGGCATGCATAAGCCACCTTTTTTTAGAAAACCAAAAAGTTGCACACTGAGTAGAAACAGCCCTTTTCATGGCTTTAATGAGTTTCAAACTTAGTTCTTTTTGCTGATTTTAGGAGCTTGTTGGACAAGCTTTAAGCTCATATAACTCACATACCCATAAGGATCCATTTTTGGGCTTAAAATTAAGCCCAAAAGTACCCCCTTAGGCTGTGTGAGTGACAGTTTGTGCTATATAGCTTATTTGCTTTTTTAAGTTTTTTTTGCTTATTATCTTTGCTTGTTTTTGTTCATGTTTGCTTATTAAGGCTAGCTTATAATCTTTTCTGGCTTATTTGTCATTTTAAATTGCTTATTAGCTTTTCTTAGTTTAAAAGTTAAAATTTAGTTTAAAATCTGTCTTTGTGTCTTCTGTCTTAAAAGGCTGTTTAGTCCCTTTCAGCTTAATTTCCTAGCTTAAGCTTGCTTATCATAGCTTATTTAGTGTAGCTTATAATGTGTCTTAGCTTAGTTTTCTTTTCCTTGTGCCTTTTAAGCCTAAAAAGCCCATAGTTTAGCCTTTTATAACTTAGTGTCAAAAAGCTTAAACTGCCATCCTTGTTTTTGCTTATTCGTAGCTTATTTTTGAGATTAGAAAAAAGTTCTTTTACAAAAGTTGCTTGTTTTCATGTCCTTAAGCTTTTCTATAAAAAAATTCAAAAAGTAAAAACGAGGAAATTGGGAAGTTGAGGGTGAGCAAGGCTCGAACCCTCAACCTCAACCAACCTCTACCCGTTTATAACACACACTCTACCGCTGCGCCCTTGGGACTTTTTCGTTATAGTCCCAAGAGGTTTGGTATTTAAGGCCTTTTAGCCCTAAAGCTATTTAGCCATTTTTGGCTTATTTCCGGCTTATTTATAAGCTGCTTGTTCAAGTTATTATTTTTCCTAGGTTCTTTATAGCTTAAAGTATCTTCATGCAATTTTTCAGATTTTTTCCATTTCGTTTAGTATTTTTAATTAGTTTATTTTATTAAAACAGTTTTTAATTCATATAAAATTATAAAAAAATCAAAAAAATATAATTCTTTTTTTTTAAATTTTCTTTTACTATTTAGCACCTAGGAAAATTAAATTTGCGTTCGTAGGATTAAATTTTTAGGATTTTGATTTTTAAAGAACGAGATTTGAATCCCGTTCTCATTTTTCGTGTTTTAGCCTTATTTGCTTTCGTTTTTAGGTTTCCTTTACTTGTTTTAGCATTATTATTGTAGAATTAGGAATCCAAACCAAAAATATTTTAAATCATTCAAAAACGCGATCACGAACTCGACCGATTCTCAATTCACGCCTTGTTGGGAAACGACTCGGGAGGTTTTTTTTAGGGTTTTGCTTTGGATAAAAGTGAAGTCTCTTTAAAAGCCTTGCGGAATACTTATCTCTCTTATTATTGATCTTATCCTTATTACGTATTTATATTATATATTTATTATATTTATATATACTAAAAAGGACGAGTCAAAACCAAAGAAGACCTTTTAGTTGATGGGTGCAGGTTATTATTGTTATGGTTACTGTTATTAGGTCCTGAAGCGGTCCCAACTTGTACGACTTTATCCAATAGGTTATACAAGTCCCCTTAAACGAGATAAACACCTATCGACGAAACTGATAGTTGGACTATTCGTTTCGGGCCGCTAGTAGGAAGACTTAGGTCGCGATACATCCTAGTATTGCCAAGTAAGTTGGGTACTTACATCCATATGCCACGTTGAAGCCACGTTGATGTGAATTATCGAACCTTACAGATAGTAGAAACGAGACTCCGTCCTCGGACATTTAGAAACTTATACAAACATACTCACGCGACTACACCTTTTTCTTGAGGTTTTCACTATAATGAGACTTTTCCTATAACGCGGTTATACCAGTCATAAGATCTGTAATGATATATTTTGAGATACCCATTTTGATGGATTAAATATCCTGGACAAACCTAGCCAAAATTTTTGGTAGATTTAGAAGTGTAGAAACACCGAATTTTGCTGAATAAAGTTATCAGCGTCTTGTTTAGAACGAGTTATTAAACCTTAAGTCTTTCCTTGGTCACACAATCGGATAACACAAATTTAATCTCGGGACGAGATTTCTTTAAGGGGTAGGTACTGTAACATCCGAGAATTTTCGGAATTTTTAAAGGAGATATAAGTTATTCCTAGGTTGATTTATCAAAAACGAGCCGCTAAATCACGTTTTCATTATTCGGACTCTAAAGCAATTTGATGTAAAACGACATTCCTGACAACTTTTTAGTTTTGACCGAGACCCGAAAACAGTCAGAAGGTGACTGAAATGCCCTTGCAAGATTTAGAAACACAAAAATAATTAAATTATATTTAATTATCACGTTTTATTAAATAAAAATATTTAATAAAATACTTAGCATTTTAATTAAAAGCGTTTTTGAAAACGCGAATATTCGAGTTGAAATCCATTTTTATTCTGAACGAGACGTAACCAGTTCACTAAATAAATAACGAATATTTTTATAAATGTTATAAAAATATTTATGAAATATTATCAAATAAATACTCGTTTTTATCGGAAAAATGATTTGGAAAACAATGGCGCAAGTTTCGTGCGTTGAATCATCCATTAAGTGGCATAAACGAGTCCCGAACCAACATTTTATAAAAGTTTCTCAACAAGTTACACATTTGGTCCCTCAAGTAATTAACACTTGCCACTTTTGTTTTAAAGTTTATTATAAATATAAAATTTAAAACATTTCATTTCATTATTTATAAAAATAACACACACAAAAATACTACTCTCCCCACTCTATCCCCTATTTTCGGCAGCCCACCGCCGGCCACCACTGCCCCGCCGCCGGCCACCATTAGCCGCCGCCAGAAAACGTTTCCGGCGGATTTTTCCGGCGAACACCAAATGTGTTCCTCTTCTTCTGATCTACCCAACCCACTACCCCACTCGCCTCCACGCTCTCTTTTTCCCCCTCCCCCTCCGGCTGTCTCTGCCGTCATCACCATCATCGTCATCAACTCATCAACAGCAGCACCACAACCACCACAACCGCACCAGGGCGGTGTCGGGCTTGTGGTGGTGACCCCACTTCTGCCATAAGGGTGTTTGGTTGTTCGATTTAGCACCAAGGGGTGTGTTGGGTTCGTTGGGGTGTTCGTTTATGGTGGCAGCCACCACCGTAGGGTGCGTGTGGGTGGCGGCCACCACCAAAAAGGGTGCGTGTGGTTTATGGCAAAAAGGGGGTGTTCGTGTGGGATTATAACAGCTATGGGGGTGGGTTTGTTTCGGCAGCCACCACGACCCACAAGGGTGCGTGGGGTGTCGGGTCAAACCACCAGCCAAGGGTGTTTGTTTCGATGGGTTAGCAGCAGCCACCCGATTAGGGTGCGTTTGGTTGACAGAATCACCCAAAAAGGGGTGTTTGGATTGGCAGTTAACACCCAAGAGGTGTGTTTGGCTTAGCAGGAAACCAGTTAGGGTGCGTTTGGCTGTGACAGCCACCCTAAGGGTGCGTTTGGTTTTAATAAAACAGTCACAAGGGCGTTTGGATCTGGGTTTATGCAATAAGGGGGCGTTTGGCTGGGTAAAACTACCATAAGGGTGTGTTTGGTTTAAGAGAGAGAGACACAAAGGACGCGTTTGGTTTAGCGAAACAACGAGGGTTCGTTTAGTTTATATAGCAAATCAACAAATAAATATATATAACGTAAGGTTTAATAAACATGAAACCGGATATATATATTGGTGGTTTAAATTGGTTAAATAAATATAATGTTTATTATTTTGTTTAGTTTAGATATAATAAAATATATAAATATATTATATCTAAAAACGCGAGTGTTGAAATATTAACACGTTAATAATTACAACATATATTGAATATGGAAAACGTCGAGTTTTGCGAAAATGGAAAGCGTTATATAAGCGGAGAATTCATGATGAAATTTATAAAATTTACTATATTTACGATTCATTGAAACTGCTATTATTCTATAAACCGATAAAGGAACTAAGTTATATTTTAAAGATATACTAAAATATAACTGTATAATAACCTGACAACGAACGAAAACTATACTTTTATAATGAGACGAACTGTTTTAGACACGACCCGTCGATGAAACAAAGTAAAATTTATAAATATTGTTTCATATTCTATAATCGTTATAAACTGTTACAAACATTGTTTACTTAATTCGTAACTTAAAAACGTGTGTCTAACGTTTATGCAAGAACTTTTATTTTATTAAGCAGTGATTTCAGAAAACGAGTCAAACTAATTGGTTTAACTATTTTACTCACACTTATTATATAATACTTGCAAAGCATTATATATGCACATTAATCTTTGGATTGGTTGCTTTTTTTATATGATTCGCGGTATGAGATATATAAGGGTTTGTTTTTCATATGTAAT
>BQNB010015617.1:23155-53330 GCA_026074375.1 Tanacetum coccineum
TTGTATCTAGCGCTGTGTATTATGAAGTAGCACCCAAGTGGTATTCCGCTGCGTTGTTGAAATTTTGGGGGTGTTACAGGTGCATTCACGTACCACTGCGCCATCCGGACTCAAAAAAACAATAAATTGCGGAACTTTATATCAAAACTCACGATTAAACTTATTAACAATCTACGGGTCTGAGCCTTGGTGTTACGAAACTGCAGAAATCAATCATTACAACAAACTTACTTACCAGACTAACATTTGATATAGGCCGTAACATATATAATATTTGAACAATACAATATATAGCAGCTTGAAGCTCTACTAACCAACCAAGAATTGTACAACATTGGTTCACCATTAGAGCACCTAGTTTTTGTTGGATTATGTCCACATAAAATAATATATGTTTGGAAAGTTTATTCGAGCCTACGGGGACGCACGCGCATACGTAGAATAATTAATATAAATATTTTAAATGTAATATATTTAGTGATAAAGCTTAACGAGCGTTAAATATTAATATAAATATTTAACGGAGTTATATTAGTCGTTAAATATAGAGAAAAGGAAAGTATGGGAATTATCTCCTTTTTCCCTTAATCTATTTGTTTTCTAATCTCAAGAGGAGGTGAAATTACCTAACTTGCAAGCCAAGTTATGTAGGCTATATAAGGAGGTATAGGGATTATTATTATTTGTTATAACTTGAAAAACTAATCCCTAAAATTCTCTCCTTCTCTCCCTATTGCTCGATCGGTCGAACCAAACGCCAAGGGTTTCGGTTTGTGTTTGTTCGACCGAAACCAACAACCCACAAGGGTTTTTCGTGTTGATTAATTCCAGAGTCGAAGGTGTTTGGTTTTATCACTACTAGTACTAGCATACTTAATTGTTTGCTAAGAACATATTGTGTGTGTTGAAGTAGAGAGATCTTACTTTAGATCTTGGGTAGTTTTCGCGTGGTATATATATTATACACACGCGTATATTCAAGACGGTGTATTCGTTAATTGGTAAAAGGTATGTATTCTTGATCCCTTTGTTAATTACATAATTCTATACGTGTTTATCTTTTTCGCTACATACTCGTGATAGATTAATGGTTATTTAGTTGTAAAAACCCCACAGTGGTAGAGCCATCGTGTAGAATTTGTAGTTACAAGTAATAAAATTTGACAAGATTAGGGTTCTTGGTTAATTTTTTAAAGCCCTTTGGGCATTTTATGCATAAAGATTCGATCTTTGTGCATCAAGATTCAATCTTTATTGGTTTTAAAATTAATTAGACGAATTCTAGGTTGTATAAAATTTTATAAGATTAAACTTGATGCGTTTACTTGTTAATTGATCAGTTTTATGTTTAAATTAATTGTTAATCGGCATCCATGATAAATACATGCAATTTATCATGGAGGGATATGTGATATAAATCTTGTTAATTGTTAAAGATTTATGTAAATATGATGATCAAGAATAAACATAGACATTAAATTTGATATGGTAAGATCCACGACTTTAAAAGCTAGGGAAGACCTTGGCTATGTCTTAATAGGGTCTAAAAGTTGCTTAAATTTTATGTGCTATGTGGTATATATTTGTATATGGCTTACGCAATCGATAATATCGATGGATGTGGCCGGAGTCATTGGACGAATGAGCCTTGTATGAATATATACATGTTTTAATTATTAGATAATTTGGATTATAATTGATATTTGCATGAATTAATTGTTAAGTGTTGTTTTTGAATAAGTGTTATGTGAATTAGTTTTATGTTTATATTGGTTTTATTTTAAGTTTGGACTTGTGAGAAAATAAAAGGGTTTTTCAAAAAATAAATATAAAAATGACTAATTATTATGAAATCAGATTAATTATGGACTATTTTATAGTTTATAATGTGTTTTTCAAATTAAAGTTTTATTTTTATCAATGACGTAATTTGCAAAAGTACTACTTAGTTGCAAGGATAAGGTTCGGTGAGACTCATCAATACTCCGGTCTTGTAGATACCATTACCCTACAATACCTGACTACGTTGTAGTTTCCTTACCTTACATACTATCTAGGAAGTCGCGAATGGTCTAGGTTTTGAATGGTTTTTAATCATTCTTTAATCTTTTCCCGCGATAAAATATAAAATCTTTAAGTTTTGAAAACACATTGAATCGTAAATTTTTAAAAGGTAACACTATTTATACATTAGATGTATAGAAAATAAGTGATACCATAATAAATAACTTTATTAAGTAAAGTTTTTATTAAAATTTATGATACGAAGATGTATACATGCTTCTTCGTACATATTTGTCACGTCAAATATTATACCCTTTAAATAAGTTATTGCCATCCAATTTGTAAGAACACTTGCAGATGCTTTTTACTATGCATGAGACGTATGTAGATTGTAATCCCAAGGTGATTATACACTTTTTCGTGAGACTTTAGTGTTACATAATCACAGTTTTTGATTAGACGACTTAATTGGTTTAGTGGTGAGACCTTAAACTCGAAGCATAGATGGGATGAAACATGCTTACTAGTATATTATTGTAATAAAGTAAGTCCCATAAGGTTCTAGGAATTGCACCGGCGGCAATTATTGATCGTCAATTACCTTTGAATACACCATTGCTAGCAGATCAACTGATGTGATGGTGGTATCTCAAGTAGGATCTTGGCCTTTAGAAAATTAATTGTTTAAAAAATTTAAACATGGGTAGTTAATTTTCTAAAAGGGATATTATCGAAAGTACTAAAAATTGAATTTTGCGATTCAATTAATAGTATTAATGCAACGATAAACCGTAAACAAGGGTTTGTTTCTTTCTTGAAGAAGTCAAACCGATACTCCTTTCCTTGTAAGGAACAAGGAGACTCATTCCTATCATCTTTCTTTGCTCCAGAAAGTTATAATAGGAACGTAGGAATTATCCTAATGTAATCAAACTCATAGCAAACTTAAATGTTAAGTAGCTTGCATAACTTATATTTTCATATAGATTTCATCACCCTTATTCGGTGGTGAGTACTTTGAAACATATAAGACATTTAGATAACTAGAGAATATGTTCTTAAAGCTATCATATGGTAACATCTTAATGTAAGATGCTTTGTGAGTTCTTGATTAGTAAATACCAATACTACCGTAAAAGCGGTAAAGGCAAACTAGGATAATGTATCTAGTTGTTTATCTTAATCAAAATTAAGGAGGAAATTACATGCCCAATTTTCAAGTTAATAAATAGCATTGATGGATAGTCTCTCATCTACATAGTAGAAATTTTGAAATCCAAGTACATTGCTACTAATTAAAATTTCACAGAAAGTTGTAAAATAAATAGATCACTATTTGTTTTCACTGGTTATGGAACACTTGCAATGTTGTCAACGTGATTTATTTCTGAACAAGACATTAATGTAATGTTGTCTAATTCATTGGGAGCTACAAGGTTTATTATCTTGGTAGTAACCCAGATTATTTCTCGCTTGTCTTGAGATAATATATAGTTTTTCAACTATACACACTCATGGTTTTAAGGATAGTCGTGCACTATTTCGTATTAAACAAAGTGGTTCAATATCTACTTGTAACGCTAATATCTGTGACACTATCATATTGTCCATATAAACAAACGAATGTCGTGTTGTTTGACTACATGTATGATGTTGTGCCATGCACAAGTGGGAGAAATCTCTATTCTGTGCAAGGTACAACACATGACAAGAACAATATGATTAAATGTTTCTCTTGACCGTAAGGTAAGAAACTAATATTCTACTAGGACTTATTGCCCTATTCAGAACATATGTCAAGATATGAAATAAAGACTACTTCAAGTAAAATGTTTATGTGTTTTTGGAATGTCCAAAATAATGAAGTAATCACGATTTAAAGACTACTTCAAGTAAAAGGTTTATGTTCTCTTGGAATGTCTCAAATAATGAAGTAATCTTGTTTAATTTGGAATCACTATTGAAGTCAAGAGTTGATATTCAGAGTTACTTTAGTTAAATATGTTTATGTTTAATGTAAATTAATAAACATGAGGTCCTTTAATTATTGAAAAACGTATAACATAAAGAAAGTTATATCTTCTGGCTATGACATGAACAAAAGTCCTTGAATTGTTCAAAGGCAAAATAATGTATAGTTAACATGGATAGAGTTCTTGAACTAGTTAAAGCCGTATACATTATTGCATGCAAATAGGTTTTTAAATACTATATATTCAATTTTGTTTGACACAATTGATAAGTATGTGACCTAAAGAGTATTACGTTATTTAAAAGATTGTGATAAAGTCTCACAATAAAATTATTCATAGAATAACACATATTCATGGTATGTCTAGAGTGTTGAATCAAATTCTTTGAAACTATTTGATTTTGATAACTTAAATATTTTACCTCCAAATTTGTCAAGGTTTGAAATTGAGTATGTCTTGTATATACTCAAAATAACTCCAACCTAGAAGGTTAATAAGACACCATCATGATTATGGAATGTGATGACTCACATTAAGTCTTAAGAAATTGAAGTTCTGAATTTGTTAAAAGTCTTATGAAGAATGACATTAACAAACTAAACTCAGGAACTATCAATGTATCTTGTAATGTCCCTCTGCATGCTAAGTAATTATAGAAGAGTCTAAAATTACAAAAAGCAAGTGAGAGCGTTTTTAGATCTGAAAGAGATAAAAATACAAAATACATAACCTTCTAAACACACTAGTGAATATCATATCGAGGCTTTAAATGTTAAACCTTATAATGATATAATTTTCGTTCATAGATCCGCAAGGATACCTCAAATACTTGATTGATAAATGTTATATCAATATTGAAGAATATGAGTCACAGGATCATAGTGAACCTGTTAATCATTAAAGATGCATTATTGAATTTTGAATTTGGTATCATGGTGAAACCATTAAGATGCATTGTTGAATTTTGAATTTGATTAATGACTCAAACTATGAATGTTAAGATGTTGTCCATAAAGATAATCATTTTTGGAACTTGATTGATCTTTAACTAAACGGTTAGACTGTGAAGTTAAAATGAGTTTCTTCAAAGAGAAAAAAACCCAAGTGGTTTGGTTCTTGGTTTTAAACTCATAAGGACAATGTGTTACACATTTTTAATGCATGCATGATGATAGAATTTTTAATCATACGCAAGCAATTGTTTTTGATTAAATATTTTTTCTATGCGCATTAATTATATAAAGATGGTAGATTGTCATACTAGTGTTCATATTGATGAAATATGACAATGGAATTTAAAACTCTTCCTTGAATGATTACTTGAATGATTACTATTGCGAGGACGGTTAGTAATCAAAGGAGTTTATGAATTCATATAATCTTTATAAAGTGTACAAACGGCAAAAATCCAAGCATGGATCATTGCAAGCATCTAGGAGAAGAATCTTAAGTTTATTATTAAAAAATCACTTAGTTGATTTAAATTTTAATTATAATTAAGATAACTCATGAGTATTCCTAAAAGCTAGTGGGAGTATTATGTTCAGGTTTCCTTCACCTGAAAGATTTAGGAAATTAAATGCAAAACCTTAAAATATATGTTTATTGCTATGAACATATGCGATATATAAATCTAACACAATTTGACATACCATTTAGAAAGTCTCAATGGATACATATCTTTTGATAAGATGGAACATGAATGAAATCTTAAGTTGGACTAAAGGATTCGTTATGTACATCATATTGTGTAGAGAAATAGTTGTATCATGAATGAATGCAAGATGATTTGACAACATTGGTATTTAATCGAAAGTTATTAGATAATTATTGAATTGAATATTTTAATAGAATATGTTTGGATTTGAGAAATCATTCCTAGATTATGGATTTGTCCATAGTAATGAAAAATCTAAGGATATATATTGTGACAATTTATTGTGCAATTAGAGTAAACCAATGAACTTGGAGTTCATGAGGTGACAAACATTATTAAGAGAATATTCATTGTTTACGGATTTTAAAAGCATGGGGTTGTTTGTGTACACGGATGCTAAATCAAATTGAGATGACACTCAATACTAGTCATGGTATGATTTCATTTTTGATGATGACCATGTGGACTAGTTGTGCTCAACTGAGAGCATAGTTGCATTATACATTAAAGAATAAGAATACTTTACACTTTTGGAAGCTACGAAAGATGATTGTTGTCAATAGTTGATGTCACACACCTTATGAGATATAGTGTGTTAATATTGAGATATTTGAATGAACAAACAATCATTATATATATTCAAGAACTTCATTAATTGAATTCTTGAAATAAGTATTCTCAAAATTCCTAAAGATCAAAGCTAGTTGGAATTAATGAAATCTATGCCTTGTCAGCAAGTACGATCGTCGTATCTTGAGGCATGATTCGTCAACTAGAATTATCATGCATTTGATCTATTTAGTATTTGGATAAGGGATGTTTAGACAATTTTATTAATGATAATGATACGTGGTATGTGGTTATATTTAATATAAATTGTGTCTTATATTTGCATGTTTAATCCATGAATAATATTTATTATTCTAAATTAGTCCATTGTCGATCAACAATATGGGAATATTGTTGAACTAAGACAAATCTGAGTGATTGGTGATATCTTGGATATTAAAGGATGTGTCCGCCAAACTCACATGATATTCATAAGATGAATATTGGACTTCCCCAACTAACAAGATCATCACTTTATGGATCGTCGTCATCAAGTGAATCTTGTAAGTGATTTTGATTTACTAAATCCTTAGACTTGAGATGCAAGTAGGTCTTGCATGTGTGGATAATCCTTCTTGATGTAGTTTAAGTTATCCTGAATAAGGTAGCTAATAAGGACTATTTTCAGAAGTGATTGTGAAGCATATGACTTGACACTTGTAGTCAATATAGAATTTGTTCCTTCAATAGTTGAAGTATGATGCCACTGGGCCCCTCGTAGGGTTAATCAGATGTATGTGTGGCCGCACCCAAAAGCTCATGTAGAAGTGTCTCAATGAATTTTGGTAATCTTGATTAATCATATATACGAGAAACAGAATAGTTAATTAATGGAATGACTTAGATTCATATCCATTTTTTAACACGGTATCAGAAACAAAGGAATTGTAATTACATAAATCATTTATCTGTGACTTTATGAAATCACACTCGGATATTTCTGGGAGCATTGGCGTGTTGCTAGACGCTTACCAATGTTATTATATTATTTGGTACATGTCCAAGTGGGAGTTGTTGGATTATGTCCATGTAAAATAATATATGTCCAGGAATTTTATTCGAGCCTACGGGGACGCACGCGTTAATACGTAAAACAATTATAGTAAATATATTAAATGTAATATATTTAGGGATAAAGCTTAAACGAGCGTTAAATATTAATAAATATTTAATGGGAGTTATATTAGTCATTAATAGTTAAAAGAAGGACTAATATGCAATTATGGAGAAAAGGAAAGTATGAGAATTATTTCTTTTTCCCTTAGCCAATTTGTTTCCTAATCTCCAAGAGGAGGTGGAATTACCTAACTTGCAAGCCAAGTTATGTAGGCTATATAAGGAGGTCTAGGGATTATTATTTGTCATAACTTGAAAAACTAATCCCTAAAATTCTCTCCTTCTCTCCCTATTGCTCGATCGGTCGAACCAAACCCCAAGGGTTTCGGTTTGTGTTTGTTCGACCGAAACCAACAACCCACAAGGGTTTTTCGTGTTGATTGATTCAAGAGTCGAAGGCGTTTGGTGGCTTTATCACTACTAGTACTAGCATACTTAATTGTTTGCTAAGAACGTATTGTGTGTGTTGAAGTAGAGAGATCTTACTTTAGATCTTGGGTGGTTTTAGCATGGTATCATTTATTATACACATGCGTATATTCAAGAACGGTGTCGTTTATTGTTAAAAGGTACACGCTTCTTGATCCCTTTGTTAATTACACATTCTATACGTGTTTATTTATTCCGCTGCGTACTCGTGATCTTTAATGGTTAATAGTTGTAAAAACCCAACAGTGGTATACGAGCCATCGTGTAGAATTTGTAGTTACAAGTAATAAAATTTAACAAAATTAGGGTTCTTGATTAATTTTTTAAACCCTTTGGGCTTGATCTTGGGCCGAATGTCTCAATAGTATACTTACTACTTAGCAATGTTTAGGCTTCATTTACGATTTTAATCTTTGGGCTTAAACTTGATGAATACTTGAACTCGTGATCTTCAAATAAGTGGTTGATCCTATAATTCTTCTAATCCTGCCTGCTATACCGAGAGAAAGAAAATGGCTACCTTCTCATTTTTTTTATATGTCTTAAAGAGCTCTTCAATAATTATTATTTAGCTTTAAACGAGTAGAAATTACCCGCGCGTTGCTGCGGACGTTAATTTTTCGCGCGTTGTTGCGGGGCTTTTTTTTTGTTTGGGTTTATTTTTTCGGTCTCATTTTTAATAGTTTTTTTTTCTCATATTAAATGATAATCGCGCGTTACTGCGGCGCATTTTTTCTTTCTTATTGTATTTTGTGGGTATTTTATTTTTTCGGTCTAATAACATTTTTTTTTGGTACACTGCGCTAGAATGTTGTTAAGAGTTAAGAAATAATATAAAGTATCGTTTATTGTTTTTTTCCTTCTTATTTTTAGCGAAAGAAGTGGGGGTGGGAGGGATTATAAAGATTTTTTTTTTGGGGCCGATGAAAAGTAACCGTGCGGAAAAAGGAGAAAAAAAGTTGGGCTAGATGTTGGACTAAACTAAAAAAAAAAAAAACTACTTGGGCCGGGCCAAAATAGAGGCAAAAAAAAAGTTGGGCTGGATGTTGGACTAAACTAAAAAAAAAAAAAAATTTGTTCCCCCTATTTTGTGCCAACAATATTTAAAAAAAAACAATTGGGCTGGCCCAAAATGGATGCCCAATAAACTGGCCCAAGGTGTAAACCAAAAAAGCCCAAAAAAGTACTGTAGAAAGGGGGAAGAAAATACGTCGTTTCAACCCCCCTATAGTATATGTATATAATATTTGTGATTAAAACATAAAAAATTTATTTATTTATTTATTTAAGCATAAATGAGGGTATTTCTTATAATAAAACAAGTATAAATTTGATTTCATCAAACTTCCTATAAATATTGTGTTTGGTAACACAAATGAAGGAATTTAAAATTTCATAAAGTGTCAAAATGAGGGGAGTTAAAATGGCTTCAAAAAGTGAGGAATTTTCATTTACCTTAAAACCTTTTTTTATAAACTTTTTTTCTATTTTTTCTTGGTTTGTTATTTTTAAAAATCAAAGGTTATGCGTCCCTAAGGCTGTTAGTCAGGTCGGGTTGGTCACGTTCGGGTCGGGTCAAGGTCGAGTCAAGGTTAAAAATTTCATACATGAAACCGACCCTATTTGAATTCGGGTTAGTAGGGTTCGTGTCAATTCGAGTCGGGTCCGTTCGTGTTCGGGTCAAGTCGAATATGGGTAAAACGTAATAAAATTGCTTTTTTTACTCGTTTAAATAGAAAATTTTAAAAAAGATATTTATTCAGCTAAATCGGGTCGACCTGAAACCGAGTTACCAAAAAACTTCAACCCGATACCCGACCCTATTTACTATTCGGGTTACTCGGGTTGACCCGAATAAATCTTTTTACCCGCGTAACCCGACCCGGATAGACTTAATCGGGGTCAGGTCGGGTTTTTTTGACACCCGTGTCCGTTACTCGCTATAAAATTGCAATAATAAACATAATGACTGATTTCAAAATTTTATGAACTAGCTAAAAGACCCGTGAAATTCACGGGTATTTTAAAATGATATTTTAAAGTAATATCAAAAAAGATAGTAAATGACATT
Source organism: Tanacetum coccineum (assembly GCA_026074375.1). NCBI lineage: Eukaryota > Viridiplantae > Streptophyta > Magnoliopsida > Asterales > Asteraceae > Tanacetum > Tanacetum coccineum. The sequence goes on from BQNB010015617.1 coordinate 33,015, forward strand.
GCGTATTATGAAGTTATAAGTTAAAAAGAAACACACTTGGATAAACAAACGTAAAGTATACGGTTGGTAATAATCAACCATATGTTATATGGAACACAATAGGCAAAAAATCCAAAAAAGATAAAGAAACATATTTAATCCTTTATTTCTACTAATGTGAGATACGTGTACATGTAGATGTGATCATAAATTGTGTAGCAGTTCTTTGTAGACCACGTTGGTGGTGGTATTACTGAGATTTCTGTCTTTGTCACGAATAACCATCTTCAATCCATTTTTCCTCATAACGCAAGAGACAACTACATATAGATGGCCATGTGTAAAATCATGTCGTTGTAAATACAAACCGGCTTGGCCAAAGGAGTGTCTAACTTTCGTTGATTGTCATCGCGAAAAAGACAGACACATGAAACTGATCCTTACAATCTTTATCGGAAAACGTTTATCATAAGATGATATTTTCATCCTTGTGATAAACACTTGTTTACTAAAATGGCTTTCATTGATTATAGCGGCGTTAGTTCAACTTTTCATCAACCGATCCGCATGAAGTCTTGTTTCGTTGCACAAACCATTGGATTGATCAATGTGTTGTAACAACATGATCGTAGCACCCACTTTCAATTTAAGTTTGTGGTTAGAGAATTTCAGAGAACACGTCTTCATTTTACTTGACTTATCTACAAAGCTAAATTGAAAAAGTCAAATAGCATAAAAAGGTACTGAACTTAAAGGTCGTTTTAATTATAGGCATCACACTTTTTTCGTGCTTAAAAAAAGGCGTCCAACTTATTTTTTTGGCCAATTTGGGTATTTTCGTTAAATATTTAACGATAATCCGTTAGTTTCACATTTCAAGTCCACCGGCCGCTACCACAACCACCAATCATCGTCATCACCACCAAGCCTCCCCACCACCATCACTACTAAGCACCGCCTCTACCACCAACCCTATCCACCATCGCCACTAGAACACTAAAATTTTCAATAAATATACATACAGATCATCATATCATGGCATGAAAGCTCAACGGTCAGAACGAGTATTCTATCTGATGTGAACTAATATTTTTTAGATGACTTTCCCTTATAAAGATTTTTCAGGGAACGGCTATAATAATCTAATTAATGATGTCACTATTACCAATCTAAATCGTGGATAATATGGTCAAGAATCTCTTTTCATCTTTGTCGTTTTTGTAAATGATTTTTTGTTAGTAGGCTGCCATGTTTGTCATTTCTGTTAACTACAATAACGGTGTAAGTGCAACAATTTTTTAAGTTATCCTTCTTGTTTTGATATATCTAGAATTCTATATCAGTTTTGCTGAACTTTAGTTTGGTAGCCTAATGAAAGTTAGGCGTGAGATCTTTTTTATATACTGCTAGTTTTCACCAAATGCAAAAAAATTCATGTGTCATCTGCTCATCAGCCTTCCAACCATATTACAATTTCAACCAATAGCATTTTATTTTTCCACTCGGTTTTAAACTTTTGTTCTTGTCATCTGGGAGCTTGACTTTGTAATGCTTGATTCATCATGGCAATTGTGAGCACAGCAATCGTGATTACACAGAAAATATACAAACATCACACTTTTTTTTGAACGACGGTTTTATTAAAACTAGCCAGGAGCTAGAAACAAAAGAAGCTACACGGGATTACAAGTATGAACAAGCAATAGCCAGATCACTAGTCCAGTTTAACCAACATGGTTTACAATTCCTACTCCTATGAGAAATTCATAAGTGGGAGAGGAGTTTTATGTCATTTCCAATTAAGTCTTCCCTTGGAGGTTTAGAGTCGAAACATATCATGTTGCGGAGATTTCAGATTGCCCACAGAGTTGTTTGAACAACCGCATCAAATATCCAAGCAGATTTAATGGGCAAATTTGTGTAATCACCCCCACTTAATTAGGGACGGGAGATCTTTGGGATAATCATGAAAACCCCACCATTTGGAAACCAAAATCCAAGAGGATTTCGCAATTGAGCAGTCGATAAAGAGATGTTGTGAGGTTTTAATTTCATCGTTACAAACTGGACACAATATCGAGTCAAGATCAATCCCTCTCGAGTCAAGGTTCGACCGAGTAGGGATGCGATCTAAGCTAATTCTGCATGTTAGGATGTTCAGTTTTATTGGAATAAGATTGTTCCATCTTAACTTTTATGCATTTGTGCTCAAAGTGAACGATTCAATGTGTTTGCGCATTGCAGAAACCGTGAAGCATCTTGACTCATTTAAACCGAACTCCCAAGAGTCCGGTAAAGATGAAGGAACAAAATGCAGAAGGAGGTTATTAAGCCCATCTAACTGCACTCTTTTTGGGCCGTCCCTAATGGGCCTTCTCCAATCCCATTTAAGAGTAGTAGACCCATTATTCAGGTAACATCAATCCATGACTTTGCAATCTCTGGTGGATTCAAGTGAAAAGAGCCTGTGAAACAATGTTTTAAGACACTGATCACCAATCCAAATATCGTTCCAGAAAGAAGTCTGGGAACCATCTCCTGTTTTCCTTTAATGATATTGTGTAGATCAATGTTCAGCTTGTTCAAACACTTATCTAAGCCAATTATGCACTTCCAAGGACTTGGCTGCAACGTATACGAGGTACTACTGATGTCGAGACCGCCACCTATTCCATAAGTAGATTTGATAACTCGTTTCCATAAGGCATGTTCATCTAAGTCTGAATGATTTGGGGTTTATTCCATATTAGATTTTATTTATGTTATTTGTTTATGATTTGGGGTTTATTATTCTAGGTTGTTGTTTTCATGAAAGAAGTGGCAGCGGTATTGTGAATACTAGACATGAAGAAGTAGTCGGAGGTGGACGCCGGATTTGAAGATGAATGATGTTTTTGGTAATTTTCTTCATCCTTATGTGTTTTTTTTTGTATATTTTTCTTTCTTTTCATATTTGTTTATAATGTTTTGATATGATTTAATTAATAAATTTGTTCTTGATATCCATGATCTTTATCTATTCATTGTATAAATCATTGAGGTATTTTTTTGGCAATTCATGTTTTTATATATTTTCTAATTTTGTAGGCTTATCTCTTTTATTTGTAAAAGAATGATTGCTTTAGTATACTTGGGAAAACGAAACTTTTTATTTCTCATTACTTATATAAACAATGAAAAAACTGTGTAATTTTGTAAAAAAATAGTTAGATTTGTGCATTTTCTCTATGGTTTACAAAAATACACCACTGCCACCTTTTTCCATAATTTTGTATTTTTCTTCTTTCAAATCTCAATCAAGTTTATGATTATAGTTTGTATTTTTATGTTGCTTACTTTCTTTCTTTTTGTTATGGTTATTACTCATGTCTACAACTTTGTGTTAAATGATCAAGAAAGATGTGAATCATTGGAACGAAACACTATGCAAATGGTTCAGCATATCAAAGAGGAAGAAGGCCACGACATTAGTAGGTAAATCCATCATTTAAAACCACACAAACTATTTCATATATCTCACACACACAAATGTTTCTTTACAGCAAAAATAGTCTCTCAATATACCCTCACTTTCACTCGTCAACTTTTACGATACTTTTACAGAGATTTTTTATATTTTTGTTTGAAAAACGTTTAACCGAATATTGCTCGCCGCAAAATATAATCACAGGGTATCCGCCGCTTCATTGCGCGGGTACCCTGCTAGGCGGGTACCCTGCTAGTGTTAAAGAATAACCGTATAGTAAAGATACATATCCAAGATTTAGATATTCTAAAAAATTGGTTCTATGCGGCTATGTTTATAAGCAAATCAACAAAATTGGTCCTAAAATATCCTTCTTAATTGTTAGCATGGTATAAAACTCAACAAAGGAAACTTGCATCTACGTAAGTTGTACCACTTGCATCAAATGAGGAAAAGTCATGTTCCTCAATAATATGTTTTATTTTTGCGAACGTCTAAAATAATTCTAAAAAATTAGGTTCTTGTTGACATACTCTTTATATTCTTCTTGGTCAATCTTACCATCACCTTTATAATATGCTTCTGCGAACGTCTAAATAAAAAACAATGGTTAAGATTTAAAAGATAATGTGATTGAGATGCATAAATTTTAAAAATTAGCGAAAATTTAAGTTTCAGCCCTAAGTGATGGACCTGATGGTATATGTCGGCATGAAACTTTTACCGACTCATTGCAGAACAATAACACTACTTAGTTTAAAGTTTCTAACCATGTTAAACTATATTATGTATGAATCAGCCATTTGTTCTATTTGTTACCTAAGACATTATGTTTTCCTATTTTCTTTGTGATATATTGTCTACAAAATCAAAACATAATGGACGAAGTTGGTCTTAAGCAAGCATCAAGAAGTTGGAATAAGAATATTTGATGAGGAAATCAAAAGGTTTGGTTTTGTTCAAAATCTTGATGATCCATGTGTATATCAAAAGGCTAGTGAAGTAATGTTACATTCCCCATCTTATATGTTGATGACATAATCATCATAGAAAATCATATTCCAAGTTTACAAAGTGTAAAGTCATATCTTGGAAAGTATTTCGCCATGAAATATTTGGGGGAAGCGGCATTTATTCTTGGAATCAAGATTTATCGAGATAGAATTAAGCGATTAATTGGACTAAGTCAAAGTGCTTACATGGATAAGATCTTGAAAAGGTTTAAGATGGAAAATTCCAAACGTGGTAATATCCCCATGCAAGAAAAATTTGACTTGAATAAAATACAAGGTGCTTCAATACATGAAGATGTGAAGCGGATACAAAATGTACCTTATGTTTCGGCAGTGGGATCCATTATGTATGCGGTTAGATGCACTAGACCTGATGTTGCGTTCGCAAAAAATATAACAAGCCGTTTTCAACATAATCTAGGAGAACCACATTGGACTGCTATGAAAACCATTCTTAAGTATTTAAGAAATACTAAAGATATGTTCTTGGTTTATGATGGAAATCCTAAAGCTGAACTTCGAGTTGATTGTTATTGCAATGCTGGATTTGAGACCAATAGAGATGACATAAAATCTCAGACATGATACACCTTCATTTTGAATGGAGGTGCAGTAGACTGTAAAAGCTCCAAGCAAAGTACTACTGCAATGTCCGCTACAGAAGCTGAATACATAGCTGCTTCAGAAGCTGCAATACAAGTTGTTTGGATTAGGAAGTTTATTTCAGGGCTTGGTATTGTACCAACAATAAACGAACCGATTAAGATGTTTACGATAATTGATCCGCACTTCTTATTGCCAACGAACCAGGGGTTCAGAGGGGCGCTAGACACTACCATAAAAGATACCATTACGTTCGAGAGTGCATCTTATTGGGTGAAATTAATCTTCTTAAAGTTTACACAGATGACAATCTAGCAGATCCATTTACGAAGGCTTTACCGAAAGGAAAGCTTACTCAACATGCTAGGAGCATGGGACTTCGTTTAGCTAGTAGTTTCATGAAGATCTGTGTTTAGTGTTTGGATAAGGGATGTTAAGAACATTTTATTTTATAATAATGATACGTTGGTATTTTGTTATTTTATATTATAAATTGTGTCCTATATTTGCATGTTTAAATCCATGAATAATAAATGTATTATTCTAAATTAATCCGTTGTCGATTAACAATATGGGAATATTGTTAAACTAAGACAATTCTGAGTGATTGGTGATATTGGAGATATTAAGGATGAGTCCACCAAACTCACATGATATTCATAAGATGAATATTGGATTTCCCCGCCACAAGAATATCACTTTATGGATCGACGTCATCAAGTGAATCTTGTACGTGATTTTATTTACATAAATCCTTAGACTTGAGATGCAAGTAGGTTTAGCATATGTGGATATTCCTTCTTGATATAGTTTAAGTTGTCCTGAATAAGGTAACTAATAAGGGCTATGTCAGAATGGTTTATGCCACATGATGACTAGACACTTGTAGTCAATATAGAATTTGTTCCTTCAAATTGTTGAAGAAGATACCACTGGGCCCCTCGTAGAATTAATCAGATGTGTGTATGGCCGTACCCGAAAACTCATGTAGATATGTCTCATTGATTTTCGGTAATCTTGATTAGTTACATATACGAGAAACAGAATCGTTAAATAATGGAATGACGTTGATCCATATCCATATTTAACACGATATCGGAAACAAATGGATTGTAAATTCATAAATCATTTTGTCCGTGTTTTGAGAAACCACACTCGGATGTTTCTGGGAGCATTGGCGTGTTGCTAGACGCTTACCAATGTTATTATATAATTTATACATGTCCAAGTGGGAGCTGTTGGAATATGAACAAAATATAAATTATATATGTCCGGGAATTATTTGAGCCTATGGGGACGCACGCATTTACGCAGAGAATACGTTTATTAATGTAATTAATATTTTTATTAATTATATTAATATGTTTCACGAAATAATTAAATGTTCTTTAATTACAACGTTAGACGTTAGAACTAATTAAAATATATTAACAAGTTAAGGACTTGTTAGTACAAAAACCAAACCCGTGGGGTGTTGGTTGTGACCGGTCGAACAAGAAAAGTAGGAGGGTCCGAATGTCGTTTCTAGCAAACAAGAGGAGGTGTTTGAATATGACTTGGAGAACAAGTCTTTAAGCTATATAACCCCCTTGCCTCATTCATTCGGGAGAACCGATACACATATTTTATCCCTAAATTCCTACGCATGATGCATGGGACACATCTTGTTTCCATAATATGATAATGGCTATTTACATACACATGCGTATGCATGATATGTATGGAAACGATGATTTCTTTTATTATTTACATACGATGTACAGTTTTATTCCATTGTGGAATTCGATCATATTTAATTATATAAACAAGAACAATGTGTTGAGTTGTTTATTCGTGAAGCAAGCACTAGCATCCTAGCGTATCTCCGTGACGTGTAGTGTGTGTCGAAGTAGAGGGATTATTCTTTGATCCTAGTGGTTCGCGTGGTATTAGCTTTATACACACGCGTATATAGAAGACGGTGTTAACGGTTACCTTAAGCGGTGTATCGTTTCGTGCTAAAAGGTATACATCTTCTATCCTTGTTAATTAATGTGTTCTACATGTAATCTTTAATTCCGCTGCGTACTCGTGTTAATTAATTGGTTAATTAGATCGTAAAACCCAACAGTGGCATCACGAGCCATCGTGTAGAATCTTTAATTACAAGGAATAAAATTGGACAAATTAGGGTTTCGTGATTAATTTTTATGCCCCGGTGGGCGTTTTTTGTTAAAAAGATTTGATCTTGACGGTTAATAAAATTAATTAGACGAAATCTAGGTTGTATGCAATTTTATAAAACTTGATGTATTAATTGTTAATGGTTTTAAGTTTTGTTAATTGTTAATGGAGATCCATGATAAAATCATGCAAATTTATCATGGATTGATATTAGATATTAAATCTTGTTAATTTGTTAAATGGATTTGGTTTAAATATGATTAAAATACGCATAATTTTAATTATTTTCTTAACTGGTAAGATCCATGATTCAAGAATTCGGGAAGACCCTTATTTTTGAATGAATGGGGCCTAAAATAATTAAAAGGTTTTATGTGCTATGTGGTATTTATTTATATAAGGCTTACGTAATCGAGTATATCGATGCATATGGCCGGAGTTTATAGGACGAAGGAGCCTTATATGAATAAATGCATGTTTTATTATTAGATAATTAGGATCATATTTAATGTTTGCATGCCTTAATTGTTAAGTGTGTTTAAATAAATGTTATTTAGTTTAGTTGATGTTTATTTGTTTTATTTTAAGTTCTTGACTTGTGAGAAAATAAAAGCTCTTGAGTCAAGGTTCGACCGAGTAGGGATGCGATCCAAGCTAATTCTCCATGTTAGGATGTTCAATTTTATTGGAATAAGATTGTTCCATCTTATCTTTTCTGCATCTGTGCTCAAAGTGAACATTCAAATGTGTTTGCGCATTGCATAAATCGTAAACATCTTGACTCATTAAACCGAACTCCCAAGAGTCGGTGAAGATGACGGAACAAAATGCAGGAGGAGGTTATTAAGCCCATATAACTGCACTCTTTCTAGGCCGTCCCTAATAGGCCTTCTCCAATCCCATACAGACATCACACTAATACAATATGTATCAAAGACGTAAATACTCAACGAAATACAATACGTAAATACAATATTTAACGGATGATCATTAACATTTAACGAAAATACCTAAATTGGCAAAAAAAGATAAGTCGGATACCTTTTTATGCAAGAAAATAAGTACGATACCTTGATTGGAAATGACTCTTAAGTTGAGTACCTTTTTGTGCAATTAGCCCAATTGAAAAACATAACCCACACTGCATAAGTATCATACATTGTAATTATAAAACATAATTACAAAAGATGATGAAGAAGACATACATATGGAAGAATGCTATGATTTATAGTACATTGTTTTAATGATTGTTACTATTTGGAACATGGAGACCAATTTCAAAGGGAGAGCTTGCCAACATATACCAAAATACACACAATATTTTGAGTGAGATTATCCAGTATAAAGCAACCTATGCATTTCTATATCGTATGGGACCAGCCACCACACCCAGTCATTGTGACTCGAACACTTCAGTGTCAAACCGTATAGTCATGTTCACAAAGTCAAAACTCAATATAATGGTCTGAGGTCCCTTTACGTAAAACAAATGAGGTTTTCCTTCTACGGCTCGCAAACCATATATAGAACCATCAAGAAGCACCAGCAATCTAACAGCTCAGAATCGGTTGCTACGGCTCTAACGGTACATCTGAATAATCGAGATGAAGTCATAGCTCCGTATCATGCTACCCTTACAATTTTTTCCTGTGGCTTGATATACGTTTTGGATCGCTTCGCTTTGCTTCTTGACTCGCACTGTTTGATGTAGATGCATCTTCGTTACAACATCACGCTTATACAAAAGTTCTCATGACCCTTTTCCATTTGAGTTTTGTACAACGTTTAACCCGTTAAAGCTAAGCGAAATATGATTCACCGATTCATAAGTAAAAGGGTTCGAATTGCCACGTTTAGATGACACATGGCATCAAACAGTTTTAGGTATAATCGTAAGGAAATCCGCCCATCGGGCTCCATTGTTGTCATTTTTCACTACAATGCTGATGCATGCTAAAACTACTTAATCGTGATTTGTGAAAATTGGATGTTGTCTCACTAGGTACCTCCTACGTGCACTATATAGAACGAAACTAATGGCCCTCCTGTTTTGCAAAAGTTAAACAACTTTGAATTAAATGGGACAAAGTGTTAGTTCAAATTTGTAGAATTTAATGTCATTAAAAAGTTTCGTGAAACTCGAAAGTTTACAAATTAATTTACTAATCCAAAGTAATATATATTAAAACTCCACATATCCTATGGTTGTTATACTGACAAGATTTCAGTAGAAAAGTTAACAGATCTTTGCGAGTGTATCAATGCCCTCGTCATCTTAGTTGTACAAATGCACCCACATATTTAAGAGAGCACTGACTGGGATCCTTTGATCCCGAAAGTCCAAGTAACATTCTTTGAAGTTTTATTCTCTTTGCAAGTGCCTTAAAAGTTAGATTCTAGTGCCCACTACTTCCTCATTTAACCCGTTTTAGTTTTAGCTTAGTTAATTTTAAACCGAAGCATGGTGTTCCCATCTATTGATATAAGTCCCTGTAAAGGTGCCATAGTCAACCAACGTTTACCTCGCAAAATAGACATTTTACTTGAGTGCACTAGTTTTTTACGTAATGCTTAGAAGGTTTTGGCGCTCATTGTCAAAATTTAACAAAGTTTATTTGCTACGATCTTTCCAAGCTCATGTGCAACACAATTCGGAGTGAAATTTTTATCTGTGAAGTTAAAAACTAGAAGAAAGGGACGGCAACAATTATTACCAAAATTATCCAAAGAAGACTCATGTAGGATAGCTGGCATTATTCTTTTATAACATAACATACGATATTCATCAATAACATTAGTCTAATGCGGTTGCATATCAACAGACCGATAACAAATCAGTACCTCAGACACTCGACTCTTATTTTATTACCAACATCCATTTGCATAATTCTTTGCCTTAATTCTTTGGTTGTTATGTGGGATTTTACACTAAATGGTCCCGTTGAGGCTACTACATCATAAGAAACAAAAATCAAAGCTATAACTCACATCCAAAAGCTTTGCCAATAGATTGTAACCCTATGCATACACCAAAAAGAGGTACCTCAAGTCCAAGATCCAGAACTGTTTGTAATGATATTCCTGAATCTTGTGGTGCACATGTGGAAAGAGACATGTTCAATATGAATTTAAACTGATATTATGATTTATGACGGTATAATTTTAGATGCAAAATAGGCACAACCATGATCTTACCTAGTCCGGGAGATATAAAAATTCCTCTAGGATTTTTCCTATATGACACAATATCACATTTTCTAAATCATTAAAAAATAGATAACATGTGTGTTCATGCGTGTGTGTGGGTGTGTGTGCGTGCAGAGCCGTCTCATGATTTTCGGTGGCCCTAGGCGATAACAACAAAGAGGGCCCATTACACTAGAGAAGTTGCATATAAACTTGAATTATATCACTTATATATGTTTAAGTTTATACGTATTTATATGCAGAACTAATAAAATGTGGCCCTTTTTAAGTGGAGGCCTTGTGCGACTGCACCTCTCACACACCCATCTGAGACCCCTCTGTGTGCGTGTGTCTATCTAGCACGACTATCCAATATATGCAGCTCTTGTAGTAACAACTTGGGGGGATTTGTTTGAATATCCCTCTTTGACCAAACAAACCTAAAAAACATGTCAAAAAGTAATATATATCCATACAAAAACCATTATGAAAATGATCCTAAATCCAATAACCTACTAATTATAATAAAATAAATATCCATGGTTCCAAGAAACTCAAATCGAACAGCTACGTAAAAAAAATCATATCAAACAATATATCAAGCACAATTACATTGATTATATATATATATATATATAGTAGGGATCCGGTGAAAAGAAAAACTATAATGAGAAGAATAAGAAAGATTTCTAGCCACACATTTTAAATAGGAGGGAAAATTTAATTGGAGATGCATCCATTTTTGTAGGTGCATCTTAAATATGTGGTTGTGGTTTCTTCTTATCATTCTCATTTTAAGTTTTCTTCTTATTTGATCATAACTCTATATATATATATATATATATATTGAATCCGCAGAACACACAAAAATCTTACAATCAAAATACTTAATATTCATAATGGGGAGGGAAATGTGAGACGAAAGAGTGAAAGGCTTAAGCTCACCTCATTCCCTAAATATGTCACTCTTGCACTCTGGCCAAATGTAGTTGAAAGTGTAAACGATGAAGCAAGAGCAACTGACCATCCGAGGGCACGTTAGTGGGTCTCCAACATACTGAAACAAATGTTTGAATAATCATTAGCATTGCAGGTTTGGGTTTGCAGTTCAAAAGTTGTTTTGTTAAATAGAATAATCGAGGTTAATTTTTTCATACAATCTCAATGTACTTTTTCATATATCTGCTATAAGCATTCTACTTTTTAATACACATGGATCAATAAAAGCTAAATTGTGTGCCCATTATAAACCATTTTGTAAAAGAGTGTCGGTTTTTTAAACGTTAACTTATACATACAAATGTTAAATTTATGTATAAATGTGTTTGATGTATGTATAAACTTTAATTTATAAAATGTGACATGGACGTGACTGCAAATATCTTTTCACAAATCAAATATACAAAAAATGTAGAATGTATTAAAATAATAACAAATAACTTAATGACATACATGTGCTAGGTATAAAAAAAACCATATACGAAACTGGAAAAAGATAATCAAGTAAGAAACTGAAAGCTTACCCGTCATAGATTGAACTTAGGACACAATAGATGATTAGCTTATAAACCTTTCATTATTAAAAAAAACAATATCATTAGTGACAGTTAACTCGTGTGGAAGAAGAAGATTATAACTGAATCCGCAAAACACACAAATTATAAAAACTAATTCATTAATGTGATTTTACATAATTTTTTTCTAGGATTTAGCAACACACAATTAATTAGAAACTAATCAAATCTAAATATATTATAAATTGAATCAAAACACAAAATAAAAACAACACATCAAAATAGCTTTACTACTGGATAATAATCGAAACCCTAAAAAACTTGAATAAATGCGATAGTTACCAAATATACGGTGTGGATAGTGTAGAAATCGCTGGCAAATCAAGAGCAGTTGTAACGCGCGATTGAATCATTAGGTTTGTGTATGTGTTTTTGAATGAGTGTTAGAGAGAGGAATGGTTTTATTAAGAAACTAATCTGTGTTAATGTGTATGTGTTTTTGAATCGTCCACATTAAATGAGGATACGTAACTGGCAAAAAAAGTTTGAATTTGGTCAACTTTCTCTTGGTATTATGGAGAAGATAAAGAAAAGTGAGGAGGAGCGTTTACTGTTTTGGTCAACTTTCTTAGTATCAATTTTAGTGTGAAGAAAAGGTTTGAACTTAGTCAACTTTCTTAGTCAAACAGTCGGTCTGGTTGTTTCTAAAGGAGGGTTTCATAGGAGAATTAAACTGCCACGTTAGCATGAGGTGAAGAGATATTTTTAGAAAAAATTAATTACAATGGCTGAAAAAAACTATCTTATATGCATTTGAATGGGCTTAAAGCCCGAAATGAGGACAATATTAGATTAAAATCCAATCCCGTTAAACCCGACTAGCCTATTACAAGCTAAGACTATTAAATACTAAGATGACCGATAATAACTGAATATCAGGACTCAACTCTGTGTCATCATCATTGGAAGACAGTCTCCCTTCATTATTGGGTCTTTTGGGGTTTTCATTGTCAAAAAAGTTTTTGTGATTTAAATCTTTTGTTACACCAGAATCAAACTTAGTTTGTTTCAACTTACTTTTCATTTTAAAAGGGAAAACTGTTTCATAAAACTTTATGTCTCTAGAATAAAAGATTGATTTATTTTCTAAACTCAATAGTTTGTAACCCTTTTTTGAATTGGAATAACCAATAAAGACACATTTTTAATATCTGCGACTAAATTTATCTTGATTATTTAAAATTGTAGCATAACACAGACAACCAAAAACCCTAAAGTGAGAGAGTGAAGGGTAATCCCCATACACATAAAAATAAGGAGATTTGCCAGACAATACAGATGAAAGAATCCTTTATTTTTTAAATAAATAAAAATGTATTAAAAATGCATTCAGACCACAAATATAAAGGTAATTCCCCCTGAAACATAAGGGATCTAGCCACATTTAGGAGATGCCTATGTTTCCTTTCTGCAATACCATTTTGTTGAGGTGTGTAAACACAAGTGGTCTAATGTAAAATTCCTTTTTCATTAAAGAAAGATTGAAGTCTATTGTTAACAAATTCAGTTTCATTATCACTTCTGAAAACTTAAACATTAGTTTCAAACTGATTTGTTATCATTTGAACAAAGCTTATAATGGAATCATAGACATCATCCTTCCCTTTTAACATATAACCCTAAATAGCTCTTGAAAAATCATCTACAATAGTCAAGAAATACCTAAAACCATCTCTGCTAGTTACTTTATAAGGTCCCCAAACATCTAAGTGCACTAATTCACCTATTTTACTAGATTTATGATCACTTAAACGAAATGGTTCTCTAGTTTGTTTAGCTTTGTTACAAGTGTCACAGAGATGATCAGAAGTAGAATGACTATCAAGATTTAGAGAAGTTTTGAGAACATCAAGGACTTGATCAGCAGGATGGCCAAGTCTTTGATGCCATAGGATTTTAGAAACAAAACAAGTAACAATACTGTTATTAGAAACAATCTTACAAGCATTGTCAACATCAAACAAATAAAGGCCATTGAATTGTCTACCAATCCTCACAGTCCTGTTTGCCTTTAAATCCTTAATATAGCAATTACTTTCATCAAAACCAACAAATAACTTGTTGTCTCTTGAAAGCTTATGAACAGAAAGAAGACTTACAGTGTATTCAGGAACAACAAGACCATCATATAAAGTGATATCATTATTTATTTTCAAATCTCCAATGTTAGTAATCAAGGCTTGAGTACCATTGGGATGCCCAACAGTAAGACAAAGATTTGAAATATCAACAACATTTATTAAAATTTTTGCAGATACTGTCATATGTTGATTTGCTCTAGAATCAACAATCCATCTCAAACTTATGTTCCTAATTACAAAATTTGTGTCTCCTTAAAAAAATCTTTTGAAATTTAGATTAAACTTTACACTTCCATTAAAGAAAGTCTATTTAATATTCATAAAAATTTTACCTGCCAATTAGCATTAGCAGTTGAAACCCCATTATCATTCAAAAGATTCATAAGTCTTACTAACTGTTCATTAGAAAGCGAGACAGGAGAGTTGCTAGTAGTACTACTACTAGCATTATTAGAATGAACATCAGCAGAAGTATTATTGCTAGACACATGTTTAGAATTAGAGTTCCTCTTAACATAACCAACAAGATAACCAACTAGCTCAAAACATCTATCCACAGTATGCCCAGTTTTATTACAATTAGTACATTTAAGATTAGGATTTGGTCCCCTGTTATTAGAATTAGAGTTTGAGCTTGATCCTTTATTATTATTATTAAACCTTTTTTTTAAAGTCTTGGCTGCAAAAGCAGTTTCAATGGGTTTAGAAGTCCCAACAGAAGTAATGTTCCTATGAGATTCTTCACCACTAACAATAGCAAAAGCAACTTTTACTAAAGGTAGTGGTTCTCTTGTAAGAATATTACTTCTTATTGCCAAATAGTTATCATCTAAACCCATAAGAAACTGCATCAACATGATAAGTTAATTGTGTTTTTCAAAATGAATAGCAGCCTCACAAGTATAAGCAGGTAAACTAAGGTTTAATAGACAAAGAAGTTACTATACTTTCCCAAAACGTTTGCCTAAGTTACTCAACTTTCATTTTTTTCACTTAGATTACTAAACTTATGAAACATGACATTTAGGGTTACTCAACTTGCAAAAATATACGTAAACATCATTGAACTTGTAAAAACATGACATTTATGTTACTTAACTTACCTAAAAATATACGTTCAGGTTGCTCGGATTAACATTGAAATTATGGGGGTGTATGTTTATCAAAAGTTCAGTAACCTAAGTGAACAAAATGAAAGTTGAGTAACTTAGGCGAACTTTTTGGGAATGTACAGTAACTTCTTTGTCTATTAACCCGGTAAACTAACCATAGCATCAAATTGCTTCCATAATGAATTCAAGTTATTATAATAATCAGCAAGAGAAGCACCACTTTGATTTAAAAAATTAATACTTTTATGCAAATTAAATACAACAGAACCATTAACTTTATCATAATTATCCTTAAGATCATTCCAAAGTTCAGAAGCAGATTTAGCATATATAGCACCAGCATATAGATCAGAACTCAGAGAATTAAGAATCCAAGTAAACACAACAAAATTACACATATCCCATTGATTAGCAAGAGCGGGATTAGTATTATCTTTTTCACATGAACCATCAATGAAACCAATTTTATTATGATTTCTTAAAGCAAAAGTCATAGCAATACTCCACACCTTATAATTTTCAGTACCAATAAGCTTAATGGTCACAATAGGTGAACCACCAGTATCATTAGTATAACACCCCCATTTTGACAAATATAACAACGAAAGCTAATCTGGGGTATTATTTCATAGTACAACAGTCATAATCATAGAACACGAATCGTAAAGAGACGTTTTTAGAAAATTTAGTTATCATTCATTTATTCATCAGAGTTTTTACAAAAGAGAGGTCCCAAACATCTAGAAACATAAAGTTTGAATGATAACAGTTTAGCCATCTTCAAGTCCGTGCCACTCCGTGCCATAAGATGCTCAGTTACCTGAGATAAACATGCTAAAAAGTCAACACAAAGGTTGAGTGAAATTCATAGGTTTATGTTAAACAGTTTGAATACAAGTTCAATAGTGGGTTACGTTGTTATACACCCATAAATGTAATAATTGCAATGAGTACAATTATTATAGAAAACAATATTATTGCCCTAAGCTCATGACACCGAGACCTTGAGATAATCAATAATCACAAGAAGTTGCCCCAACGGGTGCCTTTGCCAAACACCCGCATAGTGATTCAAATGAAGTGCGTTTGGTTACCAGAAAGTATAGGTACACCAACGGGGAAGTTCAGTCCCAAATAGATCTATTCACAGCATTCGCGCTTACTCCGAAAAGTAATTAACGGTTCATGATAGTGGGGTCTTAATGGCAAAAGTAAGGACTTAGGCAATAATGCATCAGAATAGCATACAGTTGGAAAAATACTTGTATTCATGATTTATAGCATGTATCCCCCTCGCGGGTTTATGAAAACATTAGAAGATTTAAAATGCGAGGCTATGAACTCACCTTAACAGGGAAAATCTGATTGATGGCAAAAGTATATCAAGTGAAAGTAACGGCCTCGTCACGCAACCTGGGGTAATATGTCAAGTCTTAGTTTGATTGTTTTTACTTTCAAAACTATACAGAGTTTTAATATACAAAATTTTGGATTTATTAATTTATTAAAGACAATGAATAACTGTTCGGGCTATCATAATCCAGAGGCCATGTAGTATTGTTTGAGGAGTCAGGGCACTTTAATCGTAAACCCAACAACTCGTCCACAACAATACCCAAATGGCACCCTCACATGAAATTCCCTAGTAACGTGATACGATAAGATTTTAAGTTTCTTCAAAAGCTAGTCGATGATAAATTACGTTAGATATATAACGTAATTGATTTATAATGCGTCGATCGTTGATTAATAGCGATAAATGTGTCGGGTTTTAATAAAATCGAGTCTTATAATATTAATATATATTTTTATAATTTATATAAAAATATTATATTTTATATTTTTAAGTTTGCAAAAATGGCAATAAATACCCTTGATTTATAAACTTTTACAAATTTAGTCCTTTATATATAAAGTATATGTAATTTAAACTTTTAATTTTAGAACTTGGCAAAACAGCCCCTCATAGTTATATCTTTGGAATAATGACATTTTCAGCCCCTCTAGTTATAAATTTCAGAAAGTTACGATATATACCCCTATGCATGAAAACATTTGCAAATCAAGTCCAAAATTCATAATTTTGATATTTTTGAAATCCAAAAGAGTTTTGCAGGTCATGGCTTATTAGAATAAGCTAAAATAAGATGTTCTAACATAACAAAAGTTTAGAAAAAGGATTCGTTAGCTAGAAAATCAAAACGGGTCGTTTTTAGGGTTTTAACCAAAAACGCATGGGTTTGTGGTTCAAGGGATCAAACAAGAGTTTATATAGAATCTAACAAGGCTAATAAAAGTTCTAAAACAGATTATGAGCTTATGGAACAAGGTTTTGAGCTTACTTGAGCTAAAATGGGTCGAAATGGGTTGTTTGAGTTCGTACGCCTAGAAACGACTTCAAGGGTTTCTTTTTCTTGATTCTTGGCTTCAATTCTGATCTTAGGGCTTCACTTCTCTTCTAAGACATGGCTAGATCACAACCTTGAGAGTGTTTTGAGTTTAGATGATGAGATATGAACATATGTATGTATGCGTGTGTATTTATAGTGTAGGAGAGAATTGGAGGCCAAGTTTGAGTAAAGTAGGGATCAAGTAGAGTGGAGTGGTGGCCAAGGGTTAGATAGGGTGAGTGTTGGGAGCTAGGAGGGTAGCTATGCAAGGTGTAAGGGTGCATGAGGGTTCGGTTATTAAGGGGGTGACGAGGAGGGGTGTTTGCTTGGTAACCAAGTTATTGTAGCAAACAAGTAGGAAAGGAGATGAGTAAGGTGCTTAACCAAACTACTAGATAGGGTGGTGAATAAGGTGGAAGAGTGCTAGCTTGGTTTAAAATGGGTTAAAAATAAATAAAGGGGTATCAGGTTTTTTTTTTTTTTTGGTTTGTTTCGGGTTTAGGGTTTAGTATTTAGGACTAGATTAAGGGTTAGGATTAAGGATAATTTAGGGTTTAGGATTAAGGTTTAGTGCTATGATTAGGGTTTAGGTTTAAGGTTTAGGTTTTAAAATAAAATTAGGGTTTTAAAATTAGTTTAGGGTTTCGTTTAGGGTTTTAGGTTTTAGGACATGGATTAGGGTTTAAGATTAGGGTAATTAGGGTTTAAATGTTGTGCATTAGGAGCTTGTAAGTTGTGTTTAAGTGGTGGTAAGAAACTAGAAGAAAAATGGTGGTAAAATAAGCTTATTTGAATCCGTGCTTTATTGAATTTATACATTAAGCTTAAACGTGTTGTACCATGGTTTTGGAGGGAAGCATGATTCAAATATTATGCTATGATACTTGTACACATGCCTTGAATACTTGTACATTCATTTTATATGTATACATTACATATAATTAAGGTTTTGATATAAACGTTAACAGATAAAGTCTGTTTTGATATGACATTGTAAATGGTATGTTAAATGGATAATGTACTTGGTAAAATGATATTAAGATATAGACTTGACATATTAGGATGTTTAGATGATATAAACAATAGAGAAAGATTGCATTGTGCAGAAGTTGCATGAGCACGTTTACTTTAAGATGCAAGTAACGTTGCATAATGAGATAAAACAAAAATTTCCCTGTAAAAAGGTGGTATATTTATAATAGATGGATATTACAGTGCATCTAATTTAATAGAGTTTAAATTAACCGTAGGTACCAAGATAGGAATGCACATGTTTTTCTTATATTCTATACAGGACCTCGTGAAAGAAATATGGACGAAGTTGGTGGAATGCATATTTTCTGGAATTCTATGTGTGTACTGTTCGTGCTATGATTTAGACGCTTTTTCAGCACACAATCTTGCTTATAAACGCAACTTGGAGAATCTACAGAGCAAATATCACGAGAGTTTCTCATTCTAATTCTTTTTAAATTCCCGTATTTAATGTTTTATATATACAACGAGGACGTTGTATAATTCAAGTGGGAGGATGGAATTAGAATGTTTACTTGTCCTATTTTTCACACTAAAATGCTTAAATTATGCTTAAATTTAAAAAAATTTCAAGCATACTTTTGTGAAATTACATGATACATAACCCGCACACAATAACCCTTGTTAGATATTATGAGGATTTAGCCTTTTCGTTTCTAAATGTTTACCCAATTCCACAAAAATATGAGTGTGTCGGTGATATTGTAGACTTTAGAACTTGGCTTGGTATATTTATTCGAGACCACAATAATGAGTATTATGGATTTAGTTGGAGTAACTTGTTTAAATTGGTAAATTTTAGGATTACACCCAAATCGCCTTTACATGTTGCTTATTAACTAACTACATCGGTTAGTTAACCTCCTGTTTAAACCCTTTTCCACTCTCATTTTTAGAGTGAAGATCCATTAGAAAAACCCGTAGATCCAATCCTTTAGGAATTACACCAACTATTTGTTTCGTTACACCCTTACACCTAAACCTACCCTGTTAGATTAAGTTTTAATTTACAGTTGCTAGTTGCTTAAAGTGTAAAGTTTGTATTTCCCGAGTCTTGTGTCATTTTCTATCTTTGGTGCGGTTGGAAATTTGCACATTGCAAATATGAATGTATATTAGTAGTCAAAACTCATGTGATTTTACTGCCGTCACAGTTAATGGTGAATCCGAAGAATGAATAAATTATCCGGAATTATTATGATCGTCAAGATGGTGAAACTGCACTGGTGTGATAGTTTTAACACACGTAAAAATATATAAAATATAATACTTAAGAAGAGAAATTAAGAAGATTACCAAGTTACCCTTGATAAAATTCACTCTCAAAAATATATATAATATAATATAAAATACGTATATTAAACCGGGTAAGTATGATCACCCGGGTCGTTATCCCCAATGACTAGTGAAATTGAAACCACGTTTAGGTTCGGATCCTGATTTGAATGAAGCAAAGATATTTGATTTGGAAAGATATGAAAATAAAATTAAAATGAACAATTAAACAAATACGGAAAAGCAATTTATTAAGCAAATGGACTCAAACTTAACCCTAAAAATGTAAACTAAAATTTCACTAAATAAAGAAAAATCGCAGAAAATTATTAAAAATGAAAGCCCTAATTTTTATCTTTTTATAAAAGTTTAATTAAACTAATTAAAACTAACCCTAATTATGAATCAAAATTAATTAAACTAATTAAAAACTAACTTA
>BQNB010015617.1:55219-66024 GCA_026074375.1 Tanacetum coccineum
TAGTCACCAACCAAACCGTGCCAGTCTCTCAGGCTGAAAACCCCCTTTTCTCATTAGAATTAGGATTTAGACTGACATAGGTTTAGATTAGGATAGAATTAACATAGATTAGATAACCAAGATATTAATTAAATTGATAGATTTAACCTCGCTTCAAGTGTTCGACACCTTACTTACCACGAAACTACTACCGATCGGGTACACTGCCCGTTAAAGTGTTGTTTATGTGTTGGTAGTTAATCAGGAGTTTATTCACGATAGTGTGGTTATCTATGACTATGAACAGTTGTTAGTGATTTTGAATCATTGATAAACCAAGTTTGACACTTTGACCAAATATGTGCAGTCACATGTGTGTTGATAGTATACTAAGAAGTGGAAACTAAATATTGAGGACTTTTGGTGAGACCCAAAGTTGGAACAAATCTGAAGGAACTATAAGAAATACTACCGCAAACATTTATTCTACTGTGTTCTGTTCTTGTCAATTTCTTTTGTTTCTCATTCTTTATATTCTTTTATTTATTTGCAAGTATGAGCTCATCCTTAGCCACGTTACACTGCCTGATATAACCTTGACTGTGTGGTAGAGCTCCTACTCATGTTGAGGGGCCTTTTTTAGATGCCAGTCAAAATATCTATGACCTTGGCCGGTTCAACAACACTCAAGAAAACTCAAAATTTTGGTAGAGCACTAGTGACTAACCATGGGTCAGTTTTGCAATAGAAATTTTTTACCTAACACAAGTATTCCTATTAATTGTTTATGATTAAATATGATACTCTTATATAATGGGACTATCTAAACAGCTTTCCTAATCTAATAAAACAGACTTGCCTGATCCTGCATTTGTGAAAGTTGTGTTGCCATGGTCAGTTTGAAGATGGTCTCTTTATTAAGTACCGTGTCTTGAACACAATAAAAGGGTAAACTCTCAAAACACTACATAGTCAAAAACTATATTATTACAATGAAATTGAAGTTATATAATTAATAGGTTTTGAGAAGTTGTATGCATTAAGGGTGTGTTTGGTGTTTAGGAATAGGGAATGTAAATGGGAATTACAGGTGATGTTGATTCAAAGGAATGGTATCAAGATTCGGCATCATTCAAATTGCCTCGACTATAAAACCGTTGGCATGCTTGACTAACTTACACACAACAACCACCAAGATCCGAACCACCTTCTTTGCTGTGAAACCACCCAACGATGATGCCACCTAATCATCCGCCGCTGCTTCCAAAAAGACATAATTAGCAAAGAAATGTGTATTATCAAAAAAGAAAAGCATGAAAACGAGTTCATAAAACAATACACAAACTTGGAAAACAATGAATGCTTAAAATCCTATGAAGTACTTCTTTAGTAGAGTGGTTAAAGCTGCTGTCAGGCAATAATCACGGATGCTACACTCATCAGCCAAAGCTTGGTCATCTAATAAAAATGCTTTCCATTGAGAGCTTTAAAGCTTTTCTAAAAAATAAGTCATCAGTATCTAAAAGTTTGTCGGACATCAGACTTTGTGACCGTAAAAAACAACTTAAAAAACTGGGGAGAGGCCACCGATAAAGCACACCCAACTGGTTAGATACATCATTGATCCGAATGTGGTCATCCTCATTAAATGTGTCAGGTACAATGCCTGTATGACTCCCTGACTGGGTGCTTGGACAGAACTTTGTTAAAGATCCCACCAAAATAGTCTTGATAGTAGCTGCACAACTCATAACCTGTATATCTATACTACTTATAAAACAAAAACATCCCTCTCTCTTCATTAATGCACAAAAAAATTAAGTGATACAACTTATTAAGCTTATGGTACAATCCTTAAATGCAACTTGATTTTAAGTAACACATATCATAAAGCTTATGGTACAATCCTTAGATGCATAAAACTTATATAGTTTTTAAGTAATACAAGTTTTAATGCTATGTATACAACTATTTAATACATCAATGTACACATATAATTAATGTTATAATTAATGCTATTATTAAAATACCTCATCACTTCAAAGTACAATTAATATAATACATGATACAAACCAAACAAGCTATTAATCAATAATACTAGAAAACCTTTCTTCTAAGCATTTGTCAAACCCGCAAGCCAAACCAATGTCTTAGCTTTTTCATACAATGAACGGGGAAATTGATCATTCGATTGTACTGATTACTGTTACAACAATTAATTAACATTAAACATCTTATGTATAAGAACACTTTTTATAATTACAATCATTATATAACAATGACTCGAAAAACATTTATGATTACATTTTCCCGTTTTGATTATTAAATTTTAGAAACGCAAAATATAAAAAACGAAGGTGTATTAAAGAGAAACAAAAAATGTGAATGTCACGTGTATCTAAAACAAAGTTTTGGAGAATCAAACATACTTCAAAACGCGATTTTTGTATGCATAATACAAGACGACACACATCAGCTTATCATTTCTCGCCACGACAACCGCTTTGGTACTAGCAACGCTCTAGTATTTGCTATTATTATATGAAATATGTTGCTCATAGTCTCATACATAAAGTTATCCAGCATAAAAATCTAGCTATATGTAAAGCTATTGTAACGGAAAATGATGATCGAAAATATTATTCGTCAGAAATCATGATTGCAGGGTACCCGCCGCTGCAACGCGCGGGTACCCTGCTAGTAAATAAGGAAACTATTTGTACTCACAGGAAAACTCAACATGGTGAACACTAAATTATTTATCCAGAAATAACAGCCTTAATCGTAATGTGACGAGTTCACTTTCATACTTAGGTAACATTTCCCAACGGGTGGTTTTCAAGTACGAGCAGTACCGAGGCTTTCACGTATCATTCCTATTTACTAATATCAGAATTATTCAATACATAATAGCATACGTGTAGTGAAAACAACTGATGGAACTGATGACATATAACGGTTATACCAGGCCTCTGGCCTAGGTCATACCGTCACAATTAAGCCCTGGCCCAATTAAAATAAATAATAAATATAACGGGCGGAGACTAAGCCCAGGACCACACTGGCACGGTCCGGATATAGCAAGACGGATGCAGATCGGTTTGGGCCGCTTTCGTAGACCGTCCGCGGAACGATTAGCGTCTGCGGAAGGGAATCCTCGTCCGCAGTCATGATTATCGCGAATCCTTGCCCGACAAGGGTCCTACTCTGGCCACTACATGTCTACAACTATAAGCGAAATAATAGAAAACCCTAGTACTGGGCTTCCCTATAAATAGGACTCCTCTGACACACCACAAGGTACATAATTTTCTGACACTCTCTGTCACACATATATTCTCTGACAACATTAATACTTACTCTTACGTTGAAGTCTAATCGTGGGGTCTGTCCCCACGGTAAGGCTAACAGTTTTCCTCATTTGTGCAGGAAATCACATCCCTTACTTTCTCTAGTACAAGATCCAACTTATTAACAGCTTATCGGCCTAGTAGTAAGCGTTCCTAATCCACTTCACTCCTCAACATATATTTTGTACTAACAAGTTGGCGCCATCCGTGGGACCATGAATACAACCGCGTTTCCTAAAATACTCACCATGAGCACTAACGAGCAAACTCCACTTAGCCAGCCCACGTCCGTCGTGAGGAATACGCTAGGGAAGGAGCAAGCTCCGCAAGACTTGGGCAGGCCTATTTCCGACGAAGCCCTGCGAGAATACTATGACAAGAACTACCATCAGATTCTACCAATCATAGCTGAAAAGGTTCACCAAGAAAAGGTGCAGCAGGAAAAGCTAAAGGCAGTAAAAGCTTGCCTTAACTTTGAAGAGACCTCATGATATTCCGAGTCAGGAACACCAAGCAGAAGAAGGAGCCTCAAGGAAAGGCTCGGACCTAGGCATGCTCGCAACATGTCTGGAAGTCCGGAACCAAGGCGCGATCGTTCCAAGTCACCAAGGGAGAGGGGTCCAGAAAGAAAAATAATGTTTAAAAGATTGGAGAAGGGCGTATTCCATAGGCTAGGAGACAAAGAGAAGAGTGTGTCCGCACACTCAAGAGATTCAAGGCATTGGCCATATCACAGTAGCCACAGAGACACTAAAAGCTGCTACCAGAGTTCCCGCTCTAGAGAAACAAAATTTGCTTCTGAGAAACATCATAACAAAAGAACGTCCTCGCGAAGAACGGAAGCACTATCGGAAAGTGAAGGTAGAGCAAGAGGACATTGGAAATCGAAACCAAAGAAGCAAAAGTCAAGCGTTGAGGACGACCTGTCCCAACCATGGGTATGTGAAGAAACAGATCTTTTTACCCCTCGGATCCGTTACTTTAACTTTCCAAAAACCCTAATACCTAGTCATATAAAAACATATGACGGAAGTGAAGACCCAGAAGATCATTTAAAAATCTTCCAGGCGACCGCTAAGACGGAACGCTTGGCAATGCCAACATGGTGCCATATGTTCAATTCCACACTCACGGGAAATGCCAGAGTATGGTTTGATGACCTCCCACAAGAGTCCATTGATAGTTATGATGACTTAAGAAAAGCATTCCTAGATAACTACCTCCAGCAGAATAAATGCATCAAAGATCCGGTTGAAGTTCACAATATCAAGCAGAGATATGGGGAATCCACAAAGGAATTCGTGAGGAGGTATAAGCTCGAATGCAGGGACGTGAAGGGAACTCCGGAATCCATGAAAATCTTTGAATTTATGCACGGAATTACTAGTACCGAGCTGATCAAACGACTACATGATAAAATCCCAAAGTCAGTAGACGAAATGATGAGGGAAACGACAACATTCCTCAGAGGAGAGGTGGCGGCCTCAAACCGTAAACGGAAGAAATCATTTCCATCATGGAAACAGCAAGAGGTCGGACTGAACCAGAACTTCAAAAAGGGAGGCTTTCGGAACCAACAAAGGTTGGAACGAAAGCAGGACAGGTTCACCCTCCTCACAAAAACACCAAAAGAGATCCTGGCTTTAGACAAAGGAAAGTTCAAGCCTCCTCCGCCAATGACAACCCCGATAGAAAAAAGAAACGCTAGCGAATTATGCGAGTTTCATGGGGAAGTAGGACATACCACCGATGAGTGTATGCACCTAAAGAGGCAAATAGAGCAAATGCTAAAAGCTGGAAAGCTGTCACATCTAATTAAGAAATTGAAGCAAAGCAATGGAAAAGATCAGACAAAGACAACAAAAAGGGGGAAACCTCAGGAAAAAACAAGTCGCTGGCGATATTAACGGTACAACCATGGCAGAGGGTAGCCAGGCAAAAAATTACTCAAAACTTCTCTCCGGAGTTAGTAATTTATTTTCCACCTCTAGGGGAGGAAGATGGGACGGAAGGTCCCATGATTATTGAGGCCGAAATAAGAGGACATTGTGTGCACCGCATGTACGTGGACGGAGGCTCCTCCTCAGAAATCTTGTATGAACATTTCTTCAATAGATTTCGCCCAGAAGTCAGAAACTAAATGATCCCTGCAACCACGCCACTGGTTGGGTTTAGTGGAAAAATAATATGGCCGTTAGGGCAAAGATCATTGCTGGTAAAGATAGGTGATGAGGAACACTCAACCTCCGCATGGATGAATTTCATGGTGGTAAGGTCACCATCTCCCTACAACGGAATTATAGGGAGACCAAGGGTAAGGAGAATCCAGGCAGTTCAGTCCACAACCCACGGAATGCTAAAATTCCCAGTGGCAGGTGGAACGGTTACACTACGGAGCAGCATGATCATTCCACTAGAATGCACAATGGTTTCAGGACCAGGGGTGCCACAACCTTTAATCAACCAAGTTGCAGAAGAAAAGATCCAGGTGGCAATCCACCCAGAATACCCGGAACAAACTGTAGCGATAGGCTCTACGTTGACAGAAAAAGGACGGAGGGAGCTGTGCAGTTTGCTAAAGCGCAACCTAGACATATTCGCCTGGAAGCCAGCGGATATGACTGGAGTTCCGCGACACATAGCTGAGCACATGTTAAATATCCATGAAGGATGCCTACCCGTTAGACAAAAGAAAAGAGGGCAAGCACCTGAAAGAAATAAAGCAATCTACAAAGAAGTAGAAAAGCTGGTGGACGCTGATATCATGAAAGAAGTCCATTACCACAGTTGGCTGTCAAACCCAGTAATGGTGAAAAAAATAACGGTAGCAGAAGAATGTGCTTGGATTTTAAAGACTTAAACAAAGCGTGCCCCAAAGATAGATATCCACTACCAGAAATAGATTGGAAGGTAGAGTCCCTCTGCGGGTACCCTTTCAAATGTTTCCTGGATGCATACAAAGGATACCATCAAATAAAAATGGCAGAAGAGGATGAGGAAAAGACATCATTCATCACAAGCCAAGGAATAATCTATTACTCAAAAATGTCGTTCGAATTAAAAAATGTCAGAGAAACTTATCAACGACTGGTGGATAAGGCCTTCCAAAAAACAAATCGGCCAGAACTTGGAAGTATATGTGGACGACCTAGTCATTAAAATCCGTACGGAAAAAGAAGTAATCAGAGACATAAAAGAAACGTTCAAGGCCCTTGGGGAAATAAATATAAAGCTAAACCCCAAAAAATGCACCTTTTGGATGAGGGTTGGCACCTTCATGGGGTACAAAGTGGACGCTGACGGACTAAGAGTATGTCCGGACAAGGTAGAAGCGGTCCTCATTTTACCATCTCCAAAGTGTTTGAAGGAAGTTCAGAAACTAAATGGGAAACTGGCAAGCCTGAACAGATTTCTGTCTAAATCAACAGAAAAATCTTTGTTATTCTTTAAAACTCTAAAGAAGTGCACAAAGAAAAGCGATTTGCAATGGACCACGGAAGCAGAAATGGCATTTAAGCAAATGAAAAAATTAATAGCCGAATTACCCATGTTAACCGCGCCGAAAGAAAAGGAGGAATTGATCATGTATCTAGCGGCTGCAAAGGAAGCCATTAGTGCGGTCCTAATGACGGAAAGGGACGGGAAGCAAACGCCTATCTACTTTGTCAGCCGAGCATTACAGGGTCCGAAAGTCAACTACACTCCAATGGAAAAACTAATACTTGCTTTGGTAAGCGCTAGCAAGCGACTAAAAAGATATTTCCAGGCACACACAATAGTTGTAATCATAGACAAACCAATAAAACAAATGCTGTCTAATCCGGAGGTGACAAGAAGATTGCTCAAATGGAGATTTGAGCTAGAAGATCATGACATTTATTACAGACCAAGAACGTCAGTCAAAGGACAAATTCTAGCAGACTTCATTGTAGAGCGTCCAAATGATGACCTCCTAGATACGCTAATGGAGGACAAGGAAGAACTTCCGGACCCCTGGATATTATTCACGGACGGATCATCGTGCATAGACGGTTCCGGAGCCGACTTAATAATTACGAATCCAAAAGGAATGGAATTCACATATGCTCTAAGGTTCAGGTTTAATACTACCAATAACGAAGCAGAATACGAAGCCTTGATAGCCGATCTTCGGATAGCAGAGCAAATGGGAGTAAGGAACCTCCAAGCAAATGTAGATTCCAGGCTCGTAGCTAATCAAGTAAATGGAATTTACGTAGCAAAAGAGCCAGGCATGGTCAAATACTTGGAGAAGGTAAAAAAACCTCGCCAACACTTTTAAGGAATTCTCCATCAAACAAGTACCCAGAGGAGAAAACAAAAAAGCAGACGCGCTAAGCAAAATGGCATCTACCAGCTTCGCCCACCTAAGCAAACAAGTACTTGTAGAGGAACTCAAGGAAAAATCAATAGATGAAAAGGAGATACTAGCGGTAGTAGAAGAAGAAGGATACACGTGGATGACCCCAATCTATAAGTACATAACGAAGGAAATTCTCCCAGAAGAAAAGATGAAGGCAATAGCTATACGCCGTAAGGCAGGTAGATATGCCGTAACAAATGGAATACTGTACAAAGGATCTTTCCTCGGGTCGTGGTTGTGATGTGTCGGGCCACTGCAGGCAAACTACGTCTTGAGGGAGATCCATGAGGGGTCATGCAACATGCATTCCGGTCTAAGATCCGTGGTGGCAAAAGCTTTAAGATCAGGATATTACTAGCCAACCATGCACACAGACGTTGGGAATTTGATAAGGGAATGCAGTAGCTGCCAGGTCCACCGCCCCGTGCCAAGGAACCCGTAGCAAAAGCTAACACCTATTACATCCCCATGGCCATTTTACAAATGGGGGATTGACATAGCCGGAACTTTCCCGGAAGGTCCTGGTAAAGTTAAGTTCCTAATAGTAGCAATCGACTACTTCACCAAATGGATAGAAGCAAAACCAGTGGCAACTATAACGGGAGCCCAGGTTAAGAAGTTTGTATGGGACAATATATTTTGCAGATTCGGTTTACCAGGACAGATGATATCCGATAACGAAAAGCAGTTCAGGGATAACCCATTTAAAGACTGGTGCGAAAAGCTATGTATCTGTCAATGCTTCGCTTCCATTAAGTACCCACAAACCAACGGCTTGGTGGAAAGGGCAATCAGGAGTCTAGGGGAAGGAATCAAGGCACAGTTGGGCAAGAAAAACAAAAACTGGATAGAATAGATTTCACATGTCTTATGGGCACACCGTACCATGATCAAGTCCAACAACAGAGAAACACCATTCTCGCTGACATATGGGACGGAAGTAGTGATCCCAGTAGAGGTCGGCATGCCAACCATAAGAACTGCGAAAGTTGACACGATCAAGAATGATGAAGCCTTGGAAATTAACCTAGACATTCTGGAAGAAAAAAGAGAGCAGACAGCAATTCAGGAAGCAAGAAGCAAAGCCAAGATGGAGAAATACTATAACGCAAGGGTCCGCAGTACAAGCTTCCGTCCGGGAGACCTAGTCTACTGGAACAATGAAGCAAGCCATGCGGAAGATGAAGGCAAGCTCGGACCTAAGTGGGAGGGACCGTATGAAGTTACGGAAGCATTGGGCGAAGAAGCATACAAGCTTAGAGACTACAACAGAAATACCCTTCCACGAACGTGGAACGTCTGCAACCTTAAGAAATGTTATACGCACGAAATGTAAGCACCTCTCCCATGCAAGACAAAGCAGCGGAGAGGGCATTGCTCTAATTTTCTTTATTGTAATGTCTTTAAATTTTAATGAATGAAAAAAGTGAAGCCTAACTACTTTCATAAGTTTTTACTTTTTACTTTAAGTTTCTTGTTTACTCTTTACTTTGCAAAGCCACTTGAATATTACATAGATCGGTAAGACGCGCACGCAAAGGGGCATGACCCCATGTAAATATTATCCCGCATAATAAAGGGATGAGTAACCTAACAATCAACTCAAGTACATAAGAGGTATTGCAAACCCAGGAAAATGACCCGCAAACATTTTAACTAAGACTATCATCACAAATGAAAAACAGTGGTAGTAAAAGATAGCAATCAAAACATAAAACCGCTGAGTGTTAATAAAACATCAGTTTTTAAAATAACTGTCGTAAACATGACAAAGCATACAAATTTTTAAAGTACAAGTACCGCCACAAAAAGGCCACACACGGCCACGATAAAAAGCAAAAGAGGCCATAAGAACTAATCATGTGCCAACAGCAGCAAACAAAACTACTTTGGAGAGGTGCCTAACTCTTCCTTCTTAAAATTCACGGCATGAGGATCTTCGCTATGCGGCTCCGCGTCTAAAACTTGGTCACTGGCAACTAAGCTAGGAGGGATGACGGCAGAGGAGGCAATGGTTGTTGAAAGAGTAGTGATGGGGGCAGCAGAAGTACTGGCCTCGCCAGTTAAACTTTTAGAGGACAAAGGCTCAACAAAAGGAGTCATAACATCCGTAAGTGACAAGCGCTTCTCCTTAGCCTCTTCCCTAAACTTTTGCACCCGCAGGTTAACGATCTCGAGAGAAAAAGACAGGGAAGTCTCCGCAAAGTTTACATTGTATTCCGGTCTGTGGATGGGAAGCATGAGTTGTTCCGGAGAGGGCTGCAGGTTTTCCACCCCAGGGATGTCTGCCAAAACGCCCTTCAGGCGGAGAGAATCCATAAGGTCAACAATGCTTAAGTCCTTCTTAAATTATAACTCAGAAAGCAGAGAAAAGTCAACAGCGTCAAGAGCGTTCACGGCATCAACATATTTATCTTTTGCGGAAGGATCGTAAGCCTCGACCACGGACAGATCTCTCCCAGCTTTCCCATGGTCAAAGCCTGCCTTCAACCCATCCTGAATACCTTTATTGACCGCGCAACCAATGGCTTATCCCAGAGCCTGAAGATACTCAGGAGACTGCAAGCACTTAAGAATAACAAGCTTAAGCCCATGGGATAAGAACCATCGTCGTCCGGATATGGCGGTCAGGAAGCGAGGGTAAAATTCTTCATCAATATGAATAGCCATCTCTAACAATTGAGCATCTAACTCCGTAACCCTATCACCCAGAGCCTTCACTTGCTCATCCTACAAGGCCTCAATGCGTTCCCTAAAAAGCTCAAAGGCAGACTCCAGTGAGCTTTTCTGCGGAAACATAAACAAAAAGGATAAACAGTGTTAGTCATAAAAACAAAGGCAAAGTATGACCAAGGATGTAAAGAAACCTGCGGATACCTGAGCGGCAAGACAATCTCTCTCAGATTCTAAGGAAGCCACCTTAGAATTGAGCTCGTCACGTGAAAGCTGGAAGCCGGATAGATCAGAAGTAAGCTTGGCAACTTGAGAAGAAAGGGACGCCAACTCAGTCTCTTTGGCAACATTCGGGGACTCAAGAGTCGCTATCTTCTCAGACATAACATCTCTCTCTCTCTCCTTTAAGCGTGAAATTTTCC
>BQNB010015618.1:0-18594 GCA_026074375.1 Tanacetum coccineum
GAACCACATGCTCGGAAATATGAGAAGGGTTTACCTAAAAAGGCTTCCACACCACAAGTAATGACGATTCAAGGTGGTAGAATCTAGAAAGTCAATAAGAAAACGCTTAATGCTAAAGGCAAAGGTAAAGGAAAAAAGAAAGGGAAAGGATAAAATTTATATCCCTAAGCCAAAAAAACCCTAAACCTTCTACTAAAGAGCACCTGGAAAAGGATGACACCTACCACCACTGTAAAGAGGTAGGGCATTGTAAGAGGAATTGTCTTGCTTACCTTGCTGAGTTGATTAAGAAGAAGAAGCAAGTTGGCACTACCAGTTCTTCAGCTATCTTTGTAATAGAATTATTTTCTTTTCCTACTAAATCCTAGGTGTATGACACTAGTTGTGGTACTCATATTTTGTAACACAAAACATGGTCTTAGAGGAGTAAGAAAGCTGAAACAAGTTGAAGCTATTGGAAGTTTTGACTTAGTTTTACCTATTAGCCTAGTGATTTGTTTAGACAATTATCATTATGCACCTACTATTACTAGAGGTGTTGTTTCATTTTCACGTTTGGTTGACAATGGTTTTATCTAATGTTTTACGGATTATGCAATTTCAGTTTCTAAGAATAATGTTCTTTATTTAATGCTACTCCGAGTGATGGTATTAATGAAATTGATATGCTTAATGTTTTGCCAAATGTTAATTCTTACGCTAGTTACTTCATTACCTTTATGGATGATTATAGTCGTTATGGTTATGTTTATTTACTTAAACATAAACATCAAGTCTTTGAAACATTCAATTTATTTAAGTATGAAGTAGAAAATCAACTTGGGAAGACTCTAAAGGCACTTTGATCAGATCGAGGAGACGAATATATTAGTCAAGAGTTTAAAGATTATCTGAAAGCTTATGGAATTTTCCAGCAGCTTACTCCTCCATACACACCACAACTCAGTGGCGTATCTGAAAGGAGGAATCGTACTTTGTTAGACTTGGTTCGATTAATAATGAATCTTACAACTTTGCCGTTATCCTTTTGGAATTATGCTCTAGAGTTTGTTGCAGGTATTCTCAATATGGTTCCAACCAAGAAGTTTGATAAGATGCCATATGAATTATGGTATGGAAAAGTTCCTAACTTATATTACTTAAAGATCTGGGGATGTGAGGCGCTTGTAAAGCGAGATACGCCTGACAAACTCCAACAAAGATCTGTTAAGTGTATCTTTTTAGGATACCAAAGGAAATGATGGATTACTATTTCAACTTCCCACCTGGAAACAAAATCGTTGTTGCGAGGTATGTTGAGTTCTTAGAGAAAAATATTATATCTCAAGAAGTCAGTGGGAGGGCCGTAGAACTTGAAGAAATTCAAGATGAAGATACACCACCTTCTGAAAACACTAGCAAAATTCCTATGAAGGCTGAAGGTTTTGAACCACCTTAAGCGGAAGTGATTCCCATTCGTAAGGTCCGTAAAGACACATCGAGCTCCTGAACGCTTATGTCTAAATGTTGAAGTAGAGGAGCATACTTTGGGGGATCTTAATGAACCTACTAACTATAAAGCTGCACTATTAGATCCAAAATCTGATAAGTGGCTTGATGCTATAAATGCAGAAATGCAATCCATGAAAGATAATCAAGTTTGGTGCTTGGTTGATCTTCCTCCTAATTGTAAGACTGTTAGGAGCAAATGGCTTTTTACGAAAAAGATTGACATGGATGGCAATGTACACACCTATAAAGCTCGTCTTGTAGCAAAGGTTTTTACTCAAACTTATAGGGTTGATTATGAAGAAACGTTCTCACCCGTTGCTGACATTAGAGCTATTAGGATTCTTATAGCCATAGCGGCGTTCTATGACTATGAGATATGAAAAATGGATGTCAAAACTGCCTTCTTAAATGGTTATCTCGATGAAGATATTTTTATGGTGTAACCTGAAGGTTTTGTTGATCCTAATCATCCTAAAAAGTATGCAAGCTTCAAAGATCCATTTATAGTCTTAAGCGAGCATCAAGAAGCTGGAATAAAAGATTTGATGAGGAAATCAAAAGGTATGGATTTGCTCAAAATCTTGATGAGCCATGTGTATATCAAAAGGCTAGTAGGAGTAATGTTATATTTCTCATCTTATATGTCGATGACATAATTATCATAGAAAATCACATTCCAAGCTTACAAAGTGTAAAGACATATCTTGGATTTGAGACCGATAGAGATGAAATAAAATCCCAGACATGATACGTCTTCATTTTGAATGGAAGGCGCAGTAGACTAGAAAAGCTCCAAACAAAGTACTACTGCAATGTCCGCTATAGAAGCTGAATTCATAGCTGCTTCAGAACCACAGATGGAAGCTGTTTGGATTAGGAAGTTTATTTGAAGGCTTTGTATAGTACCAACAATAAATGAACCAATTAAGATATTTTGCGACAATCCAGCCACACTTCTTATCGCCAACGAACCGGGGGTTCAAATGGGCGCCGGACACTATTATAGAAGATACCTTCTTAAAGTTCACACAAATGACAATCTAACAGATCCTTTTACGAAGGCTTTACCAAAAGGAAAGCTTAATCAACATGCTAGTAGCATGAGACTTCGTTTAGCTAGTAGTTTCATGTAGATCTGTGTTTAGTATTTCGATAAGGGATGATAAGATAATTTTATTAATGATAAATATACGTGGTATGAAGTTATATTTAATATAAATTGTGTCATATATTTGCATGTTTAATCCGTAAATAATTTTATTATTCTAAATGAGTCCATTGTCGATCAACAATATGGGAATATTGTTGAACTAAGACAAATCAAAGTGATTGGTGATATCTTGGATATTAAAGGATGTGTCAGCCAAACTTACATGATATTCATAAGATGAATATTAGACATCTCCTGGATCAGCGTCATTAAGTGAATCTTGTAAGTGATTTTCTTTACTAAATCCTTATACTTAAGAGGCAAGTAGGACTTGCATGTGTGGATTGTTCTTCTTGATTTAGTTCCGGTTATCCTGAATAAGGTAACTAATAAGGACTATTTTCAAAAGTGATTATGAAGCATGGTGACTTGACACTTGTAGTCAATAAAGAATTTGTTGCTTTAATAGTTGAAGTATGTTGATCCCAACTCAGATCTTGCTAACCTTGTAAAAGACTTAGTTATATTGAATAGATTCAAGACAACTATGCTAGAAACTTTGTTAATACTAAAGAGTATGCGGAATCTACTCTTTAATACTTAGAAGAATATCAATGTAACAGTGATTTATATGAACAATGTAGTAAACTATATGAATAATGATATAATCAAAAAGCTCTAATATTACTATAATGAATAATACGAGTACTCTGTCTAGTACTAGGGTTTACAACCTTGAAGCTATGAATGTGTCTATGATGTGATTTTCTAAAACCATAACTTAGGATCTCCTTTTATACATCAAGGAGTCCTTTACAAGATAACTACAAATCTTCTAAGATTCTACAAGATATCAACATATCTTCTATCTATATA
This sequence comes from Tanacetum coccineum, assembly GCA_026074375.1. Taxonomy (NCBI): domain Eukaryota; kingdom Viridiplantae; phylum Streptophyta; class Magnoliopsida; order Asterales; family Asteraceae; genus Tanacetum; species Tanacetum coccineum. The sequence continues at coordinate 3,518 of BQNB010015618.1, forward strand.
AGAAATACATTAAATAAGTCCATACATATCACTAAACACGTCTTTATCTCTTCAACAGTCTTAATCTTCATGCATCGGTGATAAGTCCTTCAGCAGTGTTAAGATAATATTGGCAGTATTAACTTTACTCTAACAGTACTAACTGGTTAGTACTGTTAGTTATAACTCAAGCAGTACAAACTTTTGGCTTGGCAGTACAAAGTGTAAACCTTTAATTTCTAACAATCCTCCCCTAAACTTATAATTTACCTTCAAATCATCAAGTTTTTGAATTAAACCTTCTGTGCTGAGAGGATGCTTCCAAACACTTTACTGTCTTGGTCTGTTTATTAGTATGAATATTTTCCTTAAAAGCTCATTTGCCATCTCTAAATGTTGATCCACTTGCAGCTTGTTACACAACATCAAAGTCATAAGCCCTCTTGTCAATGGATAATCTTCTCAACCAGCATGAAAATATCATGTCTTCTCTCTGTAGACACATGATGAACACCACATGTATCATATAACTTCCATGTCAATGGATCATGCATATATCTCTGAGACTTCCATAACTTATCATCATCAACAGGTTCAAACAGTCTCTTCAACTCTACCCAAAGCTCTCTTCCTTTATCTTTAGAAGGTTCTGTTGAGTTGAATCTTTTATGAACCAGACTCTATAGTTTGACTAGATCATCCATGTCAAAATTCTTTAGCATATTTCAAAGATCTGATATACCTCTGTGTAATTACCTACTTTGATGATCTTCTAATACATTCTTGAGTCTTCAGTGTAAACTTCCCAGTTAATGATTGGGTATTTGGTTTGTAGGGCTTCAACATTTATCCCTTCTTCTGGAACTATGATCATTAATTGTTGTAGTTGTTCTTGAGACAGTTCATCTGATTCTTTATCTTTTGATTCTTTAGTTGGTTTTGATCCTTCTCCTATCTTTTGTCTCTTTAAACTTTCTTCACCAAGTTCGTCTTCTACACTCCTCTTTGAACTTCCAGCTACAACTTTAGGAGCTGTATCATCGCTTTCCATTAGAGTAAAAGTCTTTACCCTCTTCACTGTTGCTTCAAATAGAACTTTGATTTCATCAAAAGAGTATCCTCTCAACTGTTGTAGTGTATGACTTCCCATATGCTTGATATAGTTACACATATAGGACCTTTGTTGAGCCTGTGTGAGAGGCATGTTCCTCCTTTGTTGAGCTCTTTGTTGGGCAAATTGTCTCTTTCTTTAATTTATAAGCTCTACATGTAATTTTGCTTTGTCAGCTTTAGAGTATCTTTCTTTTTCTTGTGTTTGTAACCTATGAGCTAACTATTCATCAACTTTAATTTGAGCTTGTATGTTATCCCATTCTTTAGGTTTGAAAGTGCTTGATTCTTCATGAACACTGGCAATCCTTTGCCTCTCTTTTTCATTAAACTGTTCTTGTAATCTTTGAGCTTCTTCAAACCCAAGCCTTTCTTGTTCTTGTTGTATTTTAGTCTTGTCTGTATAGGTTCAGATTCCTCCATTATACCTTTACCATTGTCTTTTTCTTTTTTCTGCACTCCTTTTGATGTACACTGAACCTTCAGCAGCAACATCATCAACAGAAACACCAATAATTTTAACTTTAAGGCTGGCAGTACTAATTTCTGCACCAGCAGTATTAACTGGTACTTTAGCAGTACTAACATCTTTAGCAGTGATAAACTTAAAATCAGCTTCCATTTCATGATCATGCCTCCCCTGAGTCTGTGCACCCATCTGTACCAGAGTAATTCCCTCATCATTATCAATTTAAGCAATCTTCATCCCCTGTTTGGAAGGATCCTCTTAAGCCAAAATTTCTGTATCTAAATCTCCTTCCTCTGAGAGAAGCAGTCTGGGTTTTCTTCTTGACTTATTGAGCTTATCCTCTAACCTCTTGACCTTCTTGATAAGCTTGGTATAGGCAGCACCATACACTTTCTTTGTCTGTTGTAGGTCAGTTTCCAAAGATACAACCCTATTTGATAATTTTGTAACAAGATCCATCAATTTATTATGTTGCATTCTGCCCTCATCACTTCCAAGTGTGTGAAATCTTAGGAGAGGTAAATCATAGGGCATGGCAGGGGTCTTGTCAATGTTACCACTGCCCTGTCCAGCATCTAAGCTAGAGACAGTAGTGGCAGTCCCTCTATGCTGACATCCACACCTGTGGATGCAGACTCATCTGCTACATGGGTCTGAGTAGGAGAACTGGGCTGAGGAACCTCAGTTTCTTGTCTGATAAAATCCCTAAGTATTGGTGAATGATGTGGTTATAAGGTTGATGGAGCAACTGTGGGTGTGTGATGGGACTCAACTGGGATTGTTGATCCTTCACCCTGGAAAATCTGACCATGAACAAGCATTGTTTGAAACAATAGGGTGTCCACCCCAATATATCCATTGGAAGCTCTTTTCATATTGCTAAACATTTTTTGAGTAAGGGTAGGAGCAATATAAAGTCTTTTATGAGGTAGAAGCAGTCTTTTGTGCTTGTTCAAAAAGATATGTATAAATATTGGATACATCAAAAATTTAGTCTTATTGTCCAAGTTTTTCACCATGCCATTAAATATTAGTTTTGAAAAAATAAAAGTTCTGTTTGTGGCTAAGCAAATGATAGCAGTTGCTATATTGCTACTAAATTGTTCCCAAGCAGTCTTCTTGGAACTTAAACAATGAAGGATGGTATGGATCAAAAATCTCATCTAAAGGGAAAAGTGTCCTTTTTTAAAAAGTTAATTTATCAGAATTGGACACATACCCCATTAGAGCAAGTTGCTAAAAAATTTCTATAGTAGGCAGATCACTAATACCATCAGAGTCTTCTAACTTGAGATGTCTTCTAATATATGCCTCAGAAACAACCTTGACCTTCCCATCTATTGTAGCAGTGATTTCCATGTCACCATTCTTAAGTGTGCTTGCAATAGCAGTTTGCCAAAACTGTTCTATAAGAGAAACATAGATAGTTGGACTTTTAGTGAGGGCATAGCTAATGTGACTTGCAGTGAGAAAATCAACTATCTGATGAAATTCTTCACTTCCTTCTGGCTTATATAAGTAGGCAACCATGTTATGCTTGTCACAGAATTCCAAATTCGCCTTGATTAAGAAAGAACTGATTAGTGTGCTGAGATATGATCGTTTATGAGAGAATGAGTGTTTGGTAGAGTCAATTGAGATAATATAGGTTACACTTAAGGTTTTGATTGGACCGACTGATTAAAAGTTGTTCTTATCTTGAAGGATTTATAAAAATATCAAGAATTATCCAAATTAAAGAAACCTATAAGCGAAGTAGTTAGCGGAAATATTTCAACGGCTATATTTAATTAAGGAAATTCTGTTATACCCCAAACAGTACTAATGGTCTTCTAGCAGTACTAGAATTTAGCCTAGCAGTACTAAGTTATGCCCAGCAGTACTAACTTTGGAGATACCAGTTTTAACCTTAATTTCGTTCAAAAAGTATTTCCATCATTAATATTGATTCCCACAAGCTCTCTTTCTGTTTTTATTCTCACTAATTCTCTCAATTCTTTTTCTCACCAATTCACTCTATTTGTCTTTATATCACACATCTCTCTTTCTGTTTTTAGCTCATAATATCTCTTAATTTTTTTTCTCACCAATTCACTCTATTTGTTTTTATATCACACATATCTCTTTCTGTTTTTTAGCTCATAATATCTCTCAATTCTTTTAAGCTCACTGACAGACATAAAATTTGATTTTAATAAAAAGATTTAAAAGACTTCCCAACTCAGGTGTAAACTTAGCATTAACCCTTCTCAAGTTATCCCTAAATCTATTCTATCATTAATCAGCAGCAAACTTCAACAAACTCCACTACTTGTATCACCAATTCTAATCATACTGCTTTGCTTATCCTGCAAGTGTTAGTCCAAAACCAAGACAACACAATCCAAAGCATTTTCTTCTAAACAGTAGTAATTATAACTAACATAGCCTTGATATTCTATTTGTGAATGACCCTACACATAAAATAAGGAAATTAGTTTCCTTTGGGGACCCAAGCCATCACTGACTTGGATCTGCCTCGTACATCAACATAATTATGTCTCTTGAAAGTAAGTGATGCACTGTTAAGTTTGGTAGGTCGCCAAACCCAACATGCTGAGGCCTTAACAGCATTAACCTGATTTGCCTTGACAGTATTAACTACTGTTGTATTTAACTTAGCAGTATTAACTGCTTTTGGCCTAGCAGTATTAAGTTTTCCCTTAGCAGTATTAACTTTTTGGTAAAAAATTTTGCTAGTTAATGTTGTTTTTATTTGATAGGGACTCTTTTTAGTTGATTATGTTGATTTAGAAAAATGTGACATTGGTCTAGCACTATAAACTGTAGTTTTGGGATGAGCAGTATTAACAGGTCTAGTAGTAATAAGTGGTCTTAGGCCAGTTTTCATTAAAACTGCTCTTGGAGCTATGTTCCTTTGAGTACTAAGGTGAGCTTTTTGAGCAGAATAATTGTAATTCACCCTTGTATAATTATTACTAGATACCATCCTTTCCCTTTAATGGTAATTGCAGTTAGCCTGCATATGGTCAAAACTTTCACAGACAAAACAAGCTTTATTATACATCACAAAGTCACTTCCTAGCTGTAGGGATTTCTTATTATTCCAGTTATTTTGATTTCCCTTAGGAGTTTGTGATCTGTACATTTCAACATATTTAACTGGTTTTCTAACTAGTTTTTGTTGTTGTTGAGGTTTAACAAAATTTATTATAGCAACAATAGGAAAGACAGTTTTCTTTTCTAACTTATCATTTGATACCAACTCCTTAACTAATGGGGCATTAGGAGATTTCATAACCTCATTAGAGATGTCTTCACTAACACTCTTACTAATCTTAGGTCCATAGCCTTGAAACTCATGTTGTTAGAACTCCTCTAAACCAGAGTTGGACAAATCAATAGTTGGGGGTAAAAATAATCCTGTGGGAGGAGGTGGAACAGCATTATAGCTCACAAACCTTAAACCCTTTCTACTTTTATCAGGTATCTGACTCCCTATTAATTTGTCTAGACTCTTAGAAGCATTATCAAATTTTTCAATCTTAAGTTGATTGCTTTCTTTGTCTTGCTTAAGCTTTTCTAACTCACTTTTAAGCACACTAATTTCTGAGTCTTTATATGAGATATCTCTTTTTAAAACAGCAAGTTGCTCACAAAGTAGAACCTCATTCTTTTTGTAAAAGACAAGTTGTTCTTTTACAGATGCTAACCCTCTTTTATAAGTAGCTAGATTGAATTCATATTTGTTAAACTCTATTCTTAAATCATCAAGTTGAGTTTTAAGAGTTTCAAAGCTTTTTAGACAGGTTTTTGAACAAGTTTTATCATTATGTACCTTAGAGTCTGAAAAAGCCATAAGAGCCATGTCTAAAGGGACTTCTTTATCTACCATAAAGCTCTAGTCAAAACCAGCTCCATCAATAGCCAACATAGCTTTAGAAGAAATTCCTTCCACATTTATAGTCCTTCTAGACCTCTCTTGATTCCTGCTCATGTTATCTTGATTCCTAGGTCCTCTGCATTCTCTTGCAAAGTGTCCCAACTTGTGACAGTTGAAACACTCCACCTTTGACTTGTCATATCCAGCTGTGTCACTCCCAGTAATCTTTCTACTAGTTTTCTGGAAAAACTTTCTTGTCCTCATGCTCAGCAATGCTAACTGCCACTTCAAATCCATCTCTTCTAAGTCATATTCATGGATTAGTTCAAGATCCTCATGTACAAGATCAGACATGTTTGGTTGACTGGCCAAAAATGCATAAACAGTGTTATCACTTAAGTTAGCAGTACTAACTTGAGTACTAGCAGTGCTAGCTTGAGTATTAGCAGTACTAACTCAATAGGCAGTATTAACTTTATTAGTACTGCTAGTAGATGACATAAAAGCCAAGTTCTGAGAACTTGAGCTTGAGCTTACGGTTCCTTTAACCTCTTGTTTTACATCTTGAAAAATGTGCTTGTAGGCTCATCAAAGCTCATTGTGTCTATATCAGGTTTATTCCTCGGACCACAAATGTGTATTCCCAATCAAGAGCAGATTCTCAAAAAATTTCCAAATTATGATCTTCTTGTAAAATATTTCATCATATGATAGCCAACTGACTTACAAATTTTTGAAGCCTGATTAAAAAATAGAATCAAAAGACTCTGTTGCTTGGAAGCAACTAAAGTTCTTCCATACATATGCTTCGAAGAGTCTTTTGAGTCTTCTGGTGGCATCATTACCACCAATCTTGTTTGTTATAGCAAATGCAAACAAAGTCTTTCCATCTCTTGTTAATGATTAAATGTCACTAGAGGTTAATTTGGAAGTGCAATTTGAGCAAAATATTCTTGCGGTCACATCATTTTCTTTTGTTATCATCAGCAGATACAGGACATGGTATCTATTGTAGGTGTGGAAACCTATCAGCATTTGGTGTTGTTTGAGCTGTGGTTTGATATGAGTTTCCAGTCTATTTGACATCATAGAGGCATAGTCTTGTACTTTGAAAGTATTGTTCAATTCTTAGCTCCATTATCATATTCACATGTTTTGACGAAGGGCAATCTTTGCTCTTTACAGTAGAATTGGTTTGGGCAGTTTCTAGATCCATCTCTTCCTTGTAAGTAAAGAGATCTTCTTGTTAGTTTCTTTTAGATTAAAGTTTCAGAACACAAGCTCTGATACCACTTGTCGATCCCAACTCAGATCTTGCTAACCTTGTAAAAGGCTTAGTTATATTGAATAGATTCAAGACAACTATGTTAGAAACTTTGTTAATACTAAAGAGTATGCGGAATTTACTCTTTAATACTTAGAAGAATATCAATGTAACAGTGATTTATATGAACAATGTAGTAAACTATATGAACAATGATATAATTAAAAAAACTCCAATATTATTATAATGAATAATACGATTACTATGTTTAGTACTAGGATTTACAACCTTGAAGCTATGAATGTGTCTATGATGTGATTTTCTAAAACCATAACATAGGATCTTCTTTTATACACCAAGAAGTCCTTTACAAGATAACTACAAATCTTCTAAGATTCTACAAGATATCAACATATCTTCTATCTATATAAGATATACATTGAATAAGTCCATACATATCACTAAACATGTCTTTATCTCTTCAACAGTCTTAATCTTCATGCAGCAGTGCTAAGTCCTTCAGCAGTGTTAAGATAATACTGGCAGTATTAACTTTACTCTAGCAGTACTAACTAGTTAGTACTGTTAGTTATAACTCAAGCAATACAAACTTTTGGCTTGGCAATACAAAGTGTAAACCTTTAATTTCCAACCAAGTATGATGCCACTAGGCCCCTTGTAGGGTTAATCAGATGTATGCGTGACCGCACCCAAAAGTTTATGTAGATGAGTCTCAATGAGTTTTGGTAATCTTGGTTAATCATATATACGAGAAACAGAATCGTTAAATAATGGAATGACTTTGATCTATATCCATGTTTAACACGATATCGAAAACAAAGAGATTATAAATGTCTAAATCATTTAACCATGACTTTATAAAAGCACACTCAGATATTCCTGGGAGCATTGGCTTGTTGCTAGACGCTTACCAATGTTATTATATTATTTGAGACATGTCCAAGTGGAAACTGTTGGGATATGTACATATATCAAATAATATATGTCCGGGAAATTACATGAGCCTATGGGGGCACACGCATTTACACAGAGGATACGTTTATTAATGTAATTAATATTTTTATTAATTGTATTAATATGTTTCACGAAATAATTAAATGGTCTTTAATTATAACGTTAGACGTTATACCTAATTAATAGATATTAACGAGTGAACCCCGTGAGGTGTTGGTTGTGACCGGTCGAACTAAAAGAGTACAAGGGATAAGAGTGCCGATTTATGAGACTTAAGGAGGTGTTCTAGTCTAACTTGAAGAAAAAGTTTAAGGCTATATATACACTCCTAAAACTTCATAAAAATATGACAATATAAGATATACCATAATGAGTTGAGATCAATATAGATTCAAAATTTAGCATAGACCCAATGAACAAATCTCAGCCACTCATTTTTTCATCAAAATAATAAAACTCACTTTCCACCTTTAAAAAAAATATCTTGCAAACGGTAAATCGTCAAACGACAAAAAACACACCATCGCAACGAGTATTTTTTTATCTTTCAGTAGACATCCACTTCGATATACTTTCGACGAATTTTTTTTCGAATTTTTTTTAGTTACGTCTGGAGAAAATCATATGTGATTTGTATCACAATCACATGTGATTTCATAAAATCACATGTGATTGTGATACAAATCACATATAATTTTCTCCAGACGTAACTAAAAAAAAATTCAAAATTTTTTTTGTTGAAAGTATATAGAAGTGCCCCGCTATAGAAATATGATTTAATTCTCGTCGAGATGGTATGTTTTGTTTTGCGTAACGATTAACGGCTTGTGAGATATTTAATTTTTTAAAAAGAGATAGAAAGTGGGTTTTTATTATTTTGATAATAAATGAATGATAGGATTGGTTCATTCGGTCTATACTAAAGTTTGCGTCTACGTTGAACTTTCACCATACCATAATAGTCATATGACGATAACATATGCAATCTCTTTGAAAAGTTATATGCATGACAGTATACCTTATGCATGTTGTATATTTACTACGCATGTCCATGATATACTAAATTGAATGCATTAATTCCCTTTTCTCTATACCATTGGATGCAAAGCAAAACCAAAAGGGTTTTGCTGTTCGATTGACTCTACTCAAGAAACAAGAACAAAGTGTTGAGTTGTTTTATTCGTGAAGCAAATACTAGCATTTTAGCGTATCTCCATGACGTGTAGTGTGAGCACACCATAGAAGTTATCTACATTGATAACTTATTTAGTTTCGCGTGGTATTAGCTTTATACACACGCGTATATTCAAGACCGTGTTCGTTAGATTGCTAAAAGGTACACACCTCTTGAGCTCTTTGTTGATTACTTATTCTATACGTATTTATATGTTTTCCGCTGCGTACTCGTGATTTGTATTGATCAATAGTTGTAAAAACCCAACAACTTTTTCTTCTAGTTTCAATATATGTTTTCTAAATGCTCCACATTTACTGACTATGTTTTTAAGTCAGTGAAGCATCTGGTTTATTAGCCCGATTATGTTGTTTGTTACCGACATTTTAATTTTGGATGTAATACATGTGCAATTTTTTCTTGTGATGCTTTCATTCAAACTTGTTTATTAATTAGCCCAATTATTGTGGGGATATACAGCTTGAAATAACGATTGGAGGTTCAAAATCTATAGTCATGTCTTTTTTATTTTGGTGTTACGCTGTTTGTCATCCTCATGCTGTTTGCAAGATCACAAGGTGATGAAATCCAAAAAAGATCAGCTAACTTTTAGTTATTCAATCATGATGTCATGTACAGCATCTATGTATGTATACATTAAAGAGGAAACATTAAAGCAAAAAAGCCAACTTTTGTAAAGAAGAAGCAGAACCAAAATGGTACTACCATTTTGACGTACCTCATTGTATTTGGCCAATCAAACATGTTATATGACCATAATCTTTACTTTGATTAAAGCCTTTAATTAAGCCCAAAAAAATCCTTTTAAGATTAACAAAGCATAACAAACTTATACATTTTTGTAATGATTATGCAATCAACTTTTGCTTTTTAGTTAAATAACCGAATAGAGGTTTTGTGACCATGAACATTTATCCTCCAAAAGGGTTCATCATCACAAGCTTCTTCTACAAGGGCTCGGTCAACACATGTCACCAGTGGAATACCGTATTATTCTTAAGTATCGCCTCATGATTCCACTATTTCCGGTTGATGCAATATGCCCCGTTTGTCGCAAGACATGTTTGGATTCCTTTGAAGAATATGCGATTCATTGTAAAGAGCTCCCAGGCTTCAAGTACCGACACGATATGGTTAGGGACGTTCTTTTTGACATATGTAGGCGTGCCGGGATCGCCGAGAAGAAAGAACCACCTGTGAACATTTTGACTGACCCGTCAGACGGAAGATCCACACTCAGACCAGCTGACGTTTTGGAATTTGGATGGGTCGGAGGGAAACATGCATGTGTGGATTTGACCGGGGTTTCTCCTCTTGTAGGGTTGAGTAGTCGGAGTTTTACAATGGGTCAGGCTGCTTTGAAAGCCGTCTCATGCAAAGTGACAAAACACGAGAAAGCCTGCATTGAGAATCAACACGTTTTTATACCTTTTGCGTTTGATACATTTGGTTTCCTTGCACCTAATGCGGTGAAGCTACTTAATAGAGTTCAACTGGTTATGAACAATAATGTTATGACGCCTAAATTCATAATGTGGTTTTCCATAAGATTAGCTTTGCAATCCAAAAAGGGCTAACGGCGCAGCTTGTTGCTCGTTTGTCTTCCAACACTATGTAAATAATAAGTTATAATAGTTATTTTATTATTTAAACCAATACGATAAGTGATACTATTTATATCTCGAATGTATTAGAGTTTATGTGTCACTTCTAGGCTTTTCCACAATACATGATGGCAAAAGTTGTGTGTATTACTTGAAAATGTATTATACTTGTCACTTTTTGTTATTGTGTGTATCGAACTTTTTTTTCTTATTGTGTGTTTTGAACTTTCAAATTTTGACCTTTGTGAGTATTTATGACCTTTTTACACTTACTTTTTTCAAATTTCGAAGGGTAAAATGGTCGCTTTACATGGCTGAATAGTGGCAAAAATACACAGAAAGGTCCAAATTTTCCTTGTTTGTTCAATAACACACAATTTAAGAAGAAAAAAAATCGTCGTAAACTACAATAACATATAAAAAGTGACAGTATATATTATTTTCAAATAATTAACCTTGTTTTAAAATAGCGAAAGAAAATGACATCATGTATTGTGGAAAAGTATATGCCATCTAAAGTGTTTTACTACAGTTTTAACCATATATTTAACTATCTGATATGAAGTAGGTAGTACTTCATCCAACTTTTGTCAAACAATGACATCAGGTTTATAAAAGAATGATATATTTCTTAGACTAAAGGGTGAGCACAATATGATGGAGTACTTATTTGGACCGTTTAAAACGTGATCACAATAATATATTTGATCAAAGCCATGGATCACAAAATATTTATAAATAAACCCTACTTTGTATATAAAGTAAAATAAACTTACCTTGAGTGGCAATAATCAACTCAGTATTTTTTGTATTTATGGTCAACTTGACACGATTTAATTCGAGACAATAAGTCAATATAAATACTTAATTGTTAAAAATGCAAACGAGGCGATCTGAGTTGGGCTTTCTTTCTTGAACGGCGGAAATTTTATTAAGCTAAAGAAAAAACGGAATCACAATGTGTTTTTACAAGCAAGTTTAGGAGTCCTCACCTAGTATGTATATGTTTTCTTGGTGTCTTAGAATATACAGTCAATTACGGTATCTCCTGATGATCCAACACGTTTTTTGAATAACCGCATCAAAACATGTTTTATTGATTAGAGGAAAGCACCGAGTTAATACTTTTGCCAAACTTGTGCACTCGAGTACTCAAGCTGAAACATCTATAAACTGTTAGCAGATACTAACATTATACTTTGTATTGACCCAAGCCCGCTTATTGATATGATTATGCTTGTATCTGTATTGTCTAAGAACCCTATTACGCATTACCATTGCACTCTTACTTTTCATTGTTTCAGTTTTCTCTATAAATAAAATTCGTTGCCATTACTTCTTGTATATATTATTGTGATCACGTTTTAAACGGTCCAAATAAGTACTCCATCATATTGTGCTCACCCTTTAGTCTAAGAAATATATTATTCTTTTCGAAATTTGAAAAAATTGATTGTAAAAAGGTCATAAATACTCACAAAGGTCAAGATTTGAAAGTTCAATACACACAATAAGAAAAAAAAAAGTTCGATACACACAATAACAAAAAGTGACAAGTATAATACATTTTCAAGTAATACACACAACTTTTCACCACCAATCTTAACATGATGATCAAACGTGACAAAATCGCGAGTAAATCATTACACAACCTCTTGTTCCACCACCACCACAATTGGGTTGTTGCCACATTGCCTCGCCACCTTCCACCTCCCCCGTCAGATGACGAAAACGAGTTTAGTTGCACAGCCACCCCTCAAAACCAAAACAAATTACACTACCACCTTGATGCAAATGATGTAATTGTGAACGCTTTAGAGATACTAAAAAACGCCACTGCATCACCAGCTATGTCGCGATTTGGGAAGAGTCCTATGGTTAAGGAGCTGAGGCTAACGGACTCACCTTTTGCGTTAAATAACGGTGAAGAAGATGGTGATCAAGTTGATGAGGCTGCTGAGAAGTTTATCATGAGGTTCTATAATAGTTTGAGAGGTCAAAACTAAGTGAGGGACTAGAAGTGATATTAGCTAGTTCTTTAGGGGTTACACAAGACTATTAATTTAATAACTTAGTGTTCTTTTTTTTGTATTTCTTTACATAAATTTTGATCATAAAATTAAGCTAGCAAATGCATTTCCCTTTTTTCCTTTTAGTCGTTTATAGCAATTAAACAAAAATTATGAAAAGGGAAATATGTACATTAAAGATGAGTAATTGTACATTTGGTACAAGTAAATGAGATACTAATTTTATTTAGAGAGCTTTATTAACGGCTACTTAGATACTAGTATTATTTTTCATTTTATTTTGCTGACATGGGAATCATTTCAGTGAACTTTATTAACGGCTACCTATATGGAATCACATGCGATATAAATCTATTCAAAGTGTGACTAGCTAAAAGCTACGAGTTTTAAACTTCAACGAATTTCTTTCAAGAAACCTGTGTCATGTAAAAACAAAAATAGCATATACCCACTCTTAATTTTGTGTCAATATATGAAAGTTAAGTATGGCTCCACCTTTAGTTACTCTTTTCACAAGTCACCAAATGCTAATTTTCTTGAAGACACAGCTGTAGCTAAAACCTTATTCTTGCATGCACATAATTGTAATCTTAGGCAGGGACGGACCCACATGAATGCTAGGTGTGGCACGGGTTGCATCCAATTTTAGGCCACGAAGTGCAAAAAGATTTCAAAACTGTTGTTTTTGTGGTATGTGCAACCCCTCAAAAAAAAAATTGCTATTTTCATTTATTACGATGTATCTTTCATTAGCACAACATTTCTTTTGTGCAACACCTTCTTAAAAATCTTAGGTCCGTCCCTCCTCTTAGGTATAGATTAATTTATTAGTGATCACTAATTGAAACTTCAAAACAAAATCAATGTGACCAAAATGATACCCTTTTAATAAACCTAGAAAATATTCTAAAGCATATATGAATGCGTCATTATAAATATAAAAATTGTATAACCTAATATTGTTAATTAAGCTTTAATATTGACTAGTACCTTCCCCAACTCCAACTTTAGATGCATACTTTAGTCGATCACACTTATAAATATAAAAATTGTATAACCTAATCAAACTAACACTTTGCTTAGTACTTGAATCAAAAAGGGCCTAATTAGGTCACTAAAAGGCAGATCACACTTATTTAATTATAAGTGTAACTACGCATTCCTAACATAATATTTAAATCATTGGTGGCCTGGTATGAAAAAACCAGCGAACTTTAAATATACGAGGGGCGCTCGATCATAATCGGTGTGTCCAATTTATGATAAAGTTGTCACTTTTCAAATTATTAATCAACTTTTATACGAACATTGTTGCCAACAGAAAAGGTCGAGATCTAGCTTTCGATAGGGGCAAAAAATAAATTGTAACACATAGCAAAATCTTTCCTAAAAGAAAAGTTAAAGCAAGAATAAAAGTTAGATGTGGCTATATGGTGTCAATATAGTGGCACAAGTACTACGAACAATAATTTGCTTTATTATTTAGCTGGCATGAAAAAATCGGTTCAAAACGAAGCGGTTAAGGAATCAAATTTGAAACGTACCGAAACTGGGTATACTAAGTTTAGTTTTCGACCTAAGACACAAACTCGGAACCAGATGTAGAACCAGAACCAAAACTAATTTGTACATACATGGATATAACTATTTCTTCCAAATTATCACCATATTTCATGGTCATATCCTTTTTAGAGGAGAAAAAAAGACATTATATTTGGTGTCTATTCATGTGTATGTTGATTAATTTTTATAACATATAATGAATCTTTAGTTGCCTAATCATAAAAGTGGGGTTGTATATATAACAACTCGCAATTTTCATTAATGTAAATATCCATTTATTAAGTTAGATGCAATGTACTATCTATCTATTATATATGAACCACCTTTTTTAGGGAAATTTTTCGCTTCATTACTTGCATCACTAAAGTTAACGAGCTCACGCAACCTACCTATGTCAATCCTATCTACATATATGTCAAGCAAACATCATAACATGTCAAGTTAATATCTTAATATCATACATTACTCATATAATGTACTATTTGCAACATTATATCAAGACGGGCTTTAAACCGTTATCGTATACCTCTAAAACCCTAATTTCATGAGAAGTTAATATCTAAAGTGAATGCACAAGCTACTAAAGCACAAGTACAAGTAATATAACATCTCATTTGAAATATAAACATCCTCTAAAATAAGGTACAAGTCTTATAAAGCACAATGTACAAATCATTAAGCATGATCTTCAAAATAGTCGTTTCACCTCCGTTTTCCTAAAGAATCTTGTCTATCATGCATAAGTTACAAGCAAGTCATATACTTCATTTAAAATCCATATTCATTCTCATTTCATGAAATTACAAGAAATCCAAGTTCGAAACCCTAACCCGAGCTAAATAGTAAACCATGACCCGTTTCTCGATTTTTATCCGTTTTAAACCTCAACCAACACTCAAATAAGTTGTAATAACTTAAATTACAAAGTTATCAATCATATTCTATCATCATTGCATCATTTCATTTCAATTATACACGGAATAAAACCTAGAAAACCCTAAACGA